>JAIPRM010013712.1:0-11231 GCA_025469315.1 Stegophylla sp. TES_Ste_2020
GAATTTTCTGGGAAAACCGGTGTCATACAAATTCCAAATATGGTCATACAAATTCATACTAATTACGTACTAAATTTTTGTAAAAGAAAAATGTCGAAAATATGATTGGGGCGGGCTGGGGAAATGCCCGTCATGATCCAGACGGGGGGCGCGCGCCCCCTCCTCAGCTACTGGCTTACTGATTAAATTAAAATACCTTTAATTAGGACTTGGTATCTAAAAATTTAAAATAATAAATGCATGTGAATTGTGTAGAAACACCCATTGCTTTATTGAAATAACATAGGGTAGCCATTCGTCTCGGATTTTCCGGGACGGTTACCGGTTTTGGAACTCATGTCCCGGTGTCCCGAAAAGATTCTTCGGGACATCATTTTGTACTGGATTTGAAATTACACACGTGTAATGTCCCGGAATTTGACCTTACACTTTATATTTTACACGTTTATAATGTATAAAACCGTTAGTTTTTTAAGAATGTCCACAACAAACAAAAGTATACGGTGATAAAAGAAAAAAAAATCAAAAATATTAACTATTTTGTACTTTAAACTAGATTTGTTGAAAATAAAGTATATTTTATAATTTTATAATTTAAATTTTAAGAATTTTACATTTTATACTTTTATAGTAATATAAATTGGTGATAAATAGTAAGATTTTGTTTAGTTAGGTTAATAAATGGAAAGTTGAAAGTAATTTTAATTTATTGCCCCAGATTTCTAAATTTTTATCTGGCCACCCTAAAATAACATCAATAATAGAATATATATATATATATATGTACTAACGTACTGTATTATAACTGTATATTGAAGCAATCGTGTTATTTATAGAACACACTACATTTATGTTGTTTTACTTTCCATCTCTTATGGATAAAAATACTGAACAATATAATAAATCTTTAAAGGATACTAACTACAATATAACATTATTAGACAATCTTGATTCTGAATACTTCCCAATATTATCATTGTTAGTTAAAATACTAATCACCATTTTCTGTTGCTACTGTTGAAAGAAGCTTTTTTTTCATCTTTACGATTGCTTAAAACATGGTTAAGGTCCACAATGAGTGAAGGATATATTAACAGGCCTTGTTTTGTTGTATATTCACAAAAATATTAATATTCATAATAATATCAAAAATATCATTGATAGATTTGCTAATGACAAAAAAAGAAAATAAGATTTTAGTCTTTAACTATTTGTATAGTATTTGCTACAAACTTAAGTGTTAAGTTATAATATTGTAAGAAATGTATATTTTGTTTTTATTTTTAAAATAGTGTTTAATTTCAAATAAAGTTCTGCTTATGCAGTTAATTATGATTAACGATTTTACTTTTATTTACCTATGTCCTCAGTCATCAAAAAACATATGTATATACTAAAGTAATTTAAAAAATTATTATGAGCAAACATTAAACAAATTCCTAAAAATAGAAATGTAATAAACACTAAATAATAAATCAGTTCTTAAAAGAAAAAAATGTATCTAGTAACTTCATATTAAAACTAGTAATTATTTCATAAAAATATTTATTTAGTTAATACATGACAATATTGATTCGTTATTGCTTGGTTTTCTTATAATATATACTTGCTATTATTACATTTTTTGCTATAAAATACAACATTTGACATATATGTTAAAGGCCTATAATTTAGTTTTTATGTCCACATAATATAGTGTGCCCCCTCCCTAGAATAAATTCTAGATTCACCGGAATTTCCCACCTATCTCTTGGTGAGGGCTTGATAGGCCTCAGAACCGCAAGTATTGTCCGAGTAACTTGGTCGGGGGTTCTTTCGGGGTCTTCGGATCTCTGAAGGACTTCTCGACCATATTCAATCTAAGGGGCAGGCGCGGATTCAGAGGGGGCTATTGGTGCTCGAGCACACCCTGCCACATTAACCACAGTACACAAAATTATATAAAATTATTAACTGAATAAAAATATGATATTTTTTAACACATTCGCTTGCCACACTTGGGTGAAATTGAAATGCAATAAAGTGTAGGTAGATAAATTTATTATAAAAAAGCTGTATATATTTCTCATCATGGGTTTTGTTCGATCATTAAATGGGATTTGTAGGTGTAATTTTAAAGAAATTATAAATAATTTTAAACTTTAAAGGCGTTTTTGTCAACATTTGAGTAATTTTTCCAAAATTTTGAACAAACTAATGAGGATTTGAAAAAATTCTGATTCATAAAGTTACTGGTCGAAACTTATGGACAAGAATTTCTATATGAAAAAATAAAATAAACATAATTTTAAAAACACTAAGTTCTTTACCCCACTCGGAATGTAAAACGTAAAATAAACTTAGTAGATTTTTATAGTAAAATAAACAAATGAAGTGGATGATTTATTAAATGTTTTTTTTTTTCTAATAGAGATATAAATACAAAATTTATTTTACGTAAAGATTTATTTGTAATAATTAGTAGTTAGCTGCTATTAATATTCAGTTCTATTGATTGAACACCCCTTATCTATAATTTCTGGATCCGCACCTGCTTAGGGGCACGTGGGCACTCTATGCCTCAGCCCTGAATCCGCAGGTATTCAAACGCGTTCTCCTGTACGTACTGTTATTTTTCCAAAATAATTTTTCCGCAAATGCTCGCACAATATGTTATTATTATTATTATTATTATTATCATCGCATCTGCAGGGACGACGACGTGTTATATTATGCTAAACGTCATTATATCCCGGCGAGACGTTATTACGGCGACGTCGCCGCCGCGGGAACTGCAGCGGAACAAATTTCACCGCGCACGCGCGTTGGACCGTGAGCTTTTGGCGGCGGCGGCCAAATGTGATATTTTCGCAATAATAATAATTAAGAGACAGTTCGCGCGCGACACTATTCTCGGCACGGCGGCACGGCGGTGAATTATGATGGAACAGCGGGCGGCGACGCGTGAGGAGGGGTTTAGAAAGAGAGAGAGAGAGAGAGAAAATACGAGATAAACGGAGTTTTTAAAGGCGCGACGACGCCGTCAAGAGTTTATATTTTATTATGTAGTAATTTAAAAAACGGCAAAATAGAATATTGCACGATAATAATAATAATAATAATAATAATAATATCTAACGGCGGCGTTGCGAGAGACGCGTGTGTTTTGAGAGCACCGCAGAGGGGGATTGTCGAGCGCAAAGTGGCGGAAAATGATTGCGCGCGCGGGCGGTGTCGGCGACGGGGTACGCCCGCGGCGCGTTTTTGTTGACCCGACCGGGTACCGACCGTGATAATATTATATTATCGTGTATGTATATATTTTATTATGTGCGCGCGTCGTACTGCGACTTAATTGAACGTGAAATGCGTCGGTGATTGAACGGCTCGGTCGGCCGACTTTTGTCGTCGCGGAGGGGAACGCGCGGGACACGGACGACGACGTTATATATTTATATTATTATTATTATGTAAGCCGTCGCTGTCGCGCGTTGTTTGGGTAGTAGTGTCGCGTCGTCGTCGTGCAATTCGTCGTTCGCATTATTTCCCGCAGCCCTCCCTCCACCACCACCCCCCCGCGGGCCGATTGACGGAAAAGGATTGCTCTGTGTGTGTGTGTGTGTGTGTGCGTTCCCAGTGCCCTATACCGCATAGGTCCTATATACTGTCACGGGGTGTCCCTGGCTCTATTTTCAGGGTGGGGTGATTTTTAAGAGTATTTTAGATTCTAGAAGAAGTTCTAGAGGCTTTTACTATGACGTCTGTTCATCGATTCACATTTTCGTCTAGAAACATTTATTTTTTCATCAAAACGTTTTTTCATAAAATAACTTTTTACATTAGAAATTGCCTCCCTACAGTAATTAAGGTTGTTTTACAAAATTCTCAATACTTTTTCCAACAGCATGGAAAAACTACTGAAAAAATTAGTAAAAATGGCCAAATGCGCCGTAAACGAGATTTCCATGAAACCGATTTTAGTTTATCGTTTATGCAAATTTTGACGTTTTTATTAAATATTTTGCAATTTTTCTTGTTTTCGAAAAATAAATTGAAAATTTGAAAAAATTACCTCTTTAAAGTACTACCAGAATGCAATTTTTGATCAAAAAAATTATCGTAAGAACCTTTTGGACGAGCATATTTGCATGAAAAGTAATTTCACAAAAAGAAAATAACTATCGTTGTCAAAACATTAGCTTCTTCTTTCATCTCAGAATTTAAAAAATATATTAAAAAATCAGAGGCCAAGGGAGAGGCGATTGCCCCCTTGCTCCCCCTTGAAATACGCCTTTGTAATCTATACAGAATAACCGTGTCTTCGGTGTTTGGAGGTCGGGTGGTTGAGATAATATAATGATAAATCTTTATAATGTACCTAGTATAACAATGAATCCCTATTTCCCTCAGTCGCGGCATCACGCGCGAACGGCCGGACCGATTTTGCTAATTATTTTTTTGCCGTATTTGTTATTGTAGGGAAAAGGTTCTTACGGAAGAAAAAAAATCAAGAAATTAGCGCAGAAATTTAGTTATTAATTAAAATATAAAATTATATACGTACGGCACGGCGGTACGTTGGTGTCATCCTCAGTGGCGTAGGCTGAAGCCTAGTGTGGCTTTTTTAAAGGAGGCTTTTTTTTTTTTTTAATTATTAAAAGTTTTTAGGTAAATTTATTTCAATAAATTTTTTATGTATACAAATAAGAATGATATTGAAAAAAGTTTCAAATGTATAGGAATATACTAAACAATTATTTTGTTATTTATTACGATTTCTATTGAAATTTTAAACCGCTTAATATTTATAATAATATAATTACTATGATGTTAGGTTAAGTTAGGTAGAAACGTTATAAGAAGTAAAATTGGCAAAATATACACAACAAAAATCGAAAGTATTCTCTAAAAAGTCAAAAATACGTATAAATAAACGCTAAATACAAAAAAGATATGGTATTTTATTTTTATGAAAATTTTTAAAATAAATTTAATTATAAATTTACATTCTGATACATAATAATTAGTAAATAAAATAACTGAATGTGTTGTACTCGTAAATAAGAGAGGAGGGGAAGCAATAGTTTGTAAACATTTCTGAAAAATATCAACTTATCTGGCAATGACATGTTATGTAAACATGTTTTATCAATTACTTTACATGTCAAATTTGAAGATTTAATGTCAAATTTGAAAAATGTGTATACAACAATTTTATAAGAAACGTTCAGACCAATTGAAGGGTTCGATGCAACAACTTGATATGTCCATTTTTAAAAATAATTTACAGTAGAAGAGAATAATGTCCGGACATACCAGATTCTTGCAGTGAAATATAATAACCTGGTATGTCCATTTAACCGATATCACTATGCATAATAATCGGACACACCTGTTTGTTACACTGAAATGTGCAGCACATTTTTCTCATTCTGAAACTGAAATAAAATAATTTTTCGAATTTGGACGTACCAGGTTGTTACCTTCAATTATTTTTTGGTTCCTTTGTTGCGTAGATGAGGGGGTTGTGATATATTAACTTTCCCTACGGGTGCCAAATAACTAAATACGCCACTGGTCCTGTTAGCTATAACCTGACCATTTTGTCCATCAAATTATTTGTTTTATTGACATGTAGATATGAATCTTGTTTCGAGAAACAGTTATATATACTTGTGAGAAATGCTATAGGTTTGAATATTTTATACCGCCATACAAAGAATATTGCATTTGTAGGGTTGGGTTTTAGGTGACTAGCGAAAACCATATGGAGCTTTGATTATGAAATTTGGTTAGTAGTTTTGTTTAACGATGTAGAGACTTAATTTGAGAGAATTTTCCAAATTCAGCTCCTAAGGGGGTGAAAAGGGTAAAAGTGGGATACGTTATTTATCATGATCGGAATTTTTGGAAATTCAACATAAATACTCTTTTATATAAATAATGAAAAATCATTTATATAATTATTCAAAATTCACACCCTATGGGGGTTAAAGGGGCTTAAACGTATTAAATGAATTTTTTTTTTCAAATTTAGAAGAATTTTTTCATAGATGTGTTCGCACCACTAAGAGACGATTTTCCAAAATTCGCATTTTTTTAGAATGTTGAAACAGTATAAAATATGTTTTTACGTTTATATAATTTGTTGAATTTGATAACTATGGTAACAATAGTAATCTAAAAGCAATTTCTATATAGATAAAAATTCAAAAGTTTATTTGTTTGTACCGGTAAAGTTTTTAAACAGTTAAATATCGATTTGTCTTAAAAATTAAATCGTTAGATACGTGATTTAGGAAATCCGGTGAAGTACTTTGGTAACCATGAAACACGATGATCTAAATTCTAAATAAATAAAAGTTTTGAGATTATTCTATGTGTACGGGTACGTACAAATAGGCCACCCTGAAATACTCAGAATCAAAAATAAAGTTGTTGATTTAACTCTTTAAATCTGTATCATTTAAACATATACCAGCAATTATTAAAATTGTCATATTCATAATAATTATTTTTAAAAATTATGGAAAAAAGTTAACACATTTTTGTAAATCAAATCACTCAATCTCCAAATGGTGCTTCATGGATACTAGCTAAAAAGACTCAAGTCAAACAACTAAAAATTATTGGACTTAATTCCGACAACGCAAAAGTATTCGGGGGACTCTAAGTATTCAATATTACCGAAAATGTTTGTATCGAACGGTCTTGAACTGATTGCGAATATAACTTAGAGATACAATAGGTAAAATGTAATCTATCAATTATATTACGTATTTTTATTTATCGATTTAAAATATAATTGATATATAATGAAATCACGTTCATCATGATATTAATGAAAACAAATTATTTATTTTCACCCTTTTGTAATCAGCGCAAGTTTATCGCTATCGTCGTCACGTTTATAGCTAATAAAATAAATAAAAATATAAACCCGTCAAAAAGGGCGGGACCCTTTTCCTTCAAAATGCACCATTTTCTTTTCCACTAATTTCTTTATTGATTTACATAGCAAAATGATCAAATATTTAAATATAATAGTATTATGATTTAAAGCAGTTTATTAGAAGTATTCTTGATACATATAGTAAAATTCTACCAAAAATTCTAACAAATACTGAAGATATACAAGATGCTTTAAATGATACATACACGGATACAAATAAAGGTGAACCTTCTTTACCAATTAATGATAAAGAAAAACATATAATAATTTTTACAAGTAAAAACTAACATGTGAAGTAGATAATTTACATATGGATGGAACTTTTCACTATGTGCTTAGTTTTATTATATTATTGACTATATTATTATTGGCCTCATATTTGCACATTTAAAATTTTAAGATTACAATAGTATTTAGTATTTATAAATAGTCTATTGGAAACGTGTATTGGCGGAAAAGGGCATTAGTGGAAATAGTAAAGGTGCATTTTGGTGGAAATAAAACAGAAAAAAGTATTAGAAAAATGTTTAAATTGTTTTTTCACATTTTAAAAATTTTCTTACGTCAAAATGTTTCTCATAATACTATCTACCCATATTTTAATTTTCATAAAGTTTGGATCAGAAAATTATGGTTTTCGAGTTTTTTTTGTCAAATTTTAAGTAGTTTTTCCCTACCGAAAAATTAAAGAATTGAGAAATTTAAAAAATGATCTCTCTGAAGTACCAACTAGATGCAAATTCGGTTTCAAAAAGTTGCTGATCGAGACTTTTGGACAAGTAATTCTATACAAAAAAGTGTTCACTGGAAAAAAAAAATAAAAATAAAACTCATTGTAAAAACACAAACTTTTCCACTTCGTTCAGAATCTAATACAAATTTATTTTTATTTTCACTTGATTTTTTTCCCGTTGCTCTTATTTCCGTTGTTTTTTTCCTCTGTTGTCTTTTCTGAAATACGCAGAAATTATATACCTATCGGAATAATCGCCAAAAACATTATAATATGTTTATGTTATACGGTGTGGCGTATAAATCGATTTAAACTTCCTTGTATTTTATTAATTTAACACCAAAATGTTGATTATAATGTAATTATTAACACCTGCAGGGTCGAAATGTTATTAATTTGTAAATGATTTATTATCTTCCGTTTGTTAATCGGTGCGTTCAAGTTTTGCCGAAAACTTTAGGCCACTATCACTTATAATAAAATCATATCCTCCTTTAGAACATCTACGATGCTATATATTTCCAATATCCAAAACGTGTTAAGTAAATATATTCTCAATGATAAGATCTAAAATACCTACTAGTATTTAGCTTTTATATTATAGTTACAATATTCCTGGTACTAAACCCTGCTGCTTGCTGAACAGAGAAGACTCGAGTCAAAATAATATTATGCACTATAAACTAATTAATTCCATTTTCATGAAATTGTGTTATTACTGATATTTAGCACCACCATTATAATGTACGGGAATATAGTACCTACAAATTGTCTCAATATGAATTTTAATGTTGATTTTAACATTTTAAAATATAATATAAATTATTTAGATTAAAAAAAAAAAATGTAAATATTTCAATTATTAAATCTATTAATAAATCTATAATCTATGAATAAAGACAATTAATTATCTTTATTCATAGATTATAAAATATAATTAAATATTCTTAGGTATCTATAACAAAAATGTAACTTTTAACTTACATAATAATATTATAGGTAATATTAATTGAAAAGAGTTGCGAATTAGTCACTTTTTCAACTAAAAGTCAAAATTATTATTATTTTTAAAGTTACTGAAGTACCTACTCTATTTGTATAAATGGTCTCTTTTTGCCACTATAGGTACTTTGCAGCAGTGGCGCAACCAGGATTTTTTCAAGGGGAGGGTCCATACTTATTTGATCATAGACATTTCAGCAAAAAGAAAAAACCTAGTACCCATAAACACCTCTATCAACTTCGACTATTGTAACAGAAAGAGTAATTAATATTTGTTATAATTTATTAAAAATATTTGGAAATAAATCAGGATTACAGTGGTTATTTATATCAATAGTATTTATTTGTTCTATAATAATGTCATCCAAATAACGACCCATAAAATTACTAATTATTTTACTCGATCAAAATCGTCAACATCAGTAGAATAAAATTCAACGAGTTCTTTTAATTTCGACTTTCATCGTCAGATTACGTAAAAAAAATCTCGAAAATACACGAAAATAACTTTCATTTATTAATAGTTCATTAATATTTAGTGCCCCAAAAACACGATAACTAGAGTTATAAAATTTTGTAGTTCTAAAAAATTATGAAAAAAACAATTAAAATGAAGCAATAAAGCACCAAAAATCTTACAAAAGAATACAAAAAGTACAAAAATAACAAAATAAAATATAGTGAATTTTATTGTATGTAGCATAAATCGAATTCATATCTGACTTATATTCGTTTTAGACCAATAAAAAAAGAAAACAAATTCTTAATCATACTTTTAATATTTTAATACAGAAACCATTACAAAATTATTATTTATGTTACTAATAACAGTTTTTATAAGCATATTTTATGAAAATAAATAATTTTAAATATGGTCCAAGGGAGGGGTCCGGACCCGGGATCCACCCCCCTGGTTGGGCTGTAATACGATTGCGCCCGTCCTACCTTTTTCCATTCAAAAAACGCAACACGATTGCGCCCAGCCAATTAGCAAGAGTGCGTCCATTATACCTTTTTACCTACAAAAAATGCAGCACGATTGCACTCCGTGAAATATAAGTCTTTCTTCCCTTTTAAAAGTTTTCCAATATACTATTTAAAAATAAAGTCGGAGTGGAAAACTTATAGTTGAAGTTAAAAGTTATTATTAAATAATTATACGTAGTATTACAAGTAGCACTCCAATAATCGAGATAATATTTTATTGTTAATTTATCTTATCTGTAGGTATCAGTAAGTTGGTATACTGTAGTAGACTGTAGTCAGATTTTATATTTGGACTTTTTAGCTACAGTTGACTGTTGGTTGTTAACCCGTGTTGATATTTTTGTGCTCATAGTATCACTGTGTTTCGTAAAGTGTGCCATTTTGAAATTAACAAGCGGTAGAGATGGATTTAACTATTCAAAAAAAGTTTGAGACTGAAAAAGATAAGCCATGTATATTGTAGTAGATGGTTATATATATAGGGAATATAAAGTACCTAAAACTCCTACGTTAATTCTTAAAAATATATTCGATATCGGTGCACAAATAAGAAATGTCAATCAAGTATTTATGACATTTATGTTGACAATAATGTGACGAAAGTGCTTAGTGTGCGTAATGAACACAATCATAATATTATTTCAGAAAATATCGTTAGTAGACAAATAGTAAATTCCCGAATCAAAAGAAAATGTGAAAACGACTTATTTACGAAACCGAATAAAATAATTCGACAAGAATTACGTAGCGCAGAAAATGATTTACACATTGTTTATTCCGATGTTAAGTTATGGAAGAACAGTATGTAAGACTTCCGTAAAAAAAATTGCCAACAGTTCCAAAATCACTGGAAGAATCGAAAGTTCAATTATTTAATTTACGTGATATTCCTAAAACAAATACAGAGGAACATTTTTGCCATATGGAAGACATTTCAAATATATCTCGAACTTTTAACTTCAACTTTGAGTTTTCCACTCCGGATGTGTTTTTAAATAGTGTATTGAAGCGCAAGAGCGCAATCGTGTTGGGTATAATGGGTATAATAGGTATAATAGGTGCACTCACTCGTACTAATAGGCCGGGCGCAATCGTGTTACATTTTAGATTCTGAACGAAGTGAAGAAGCTTATGATTTTACAATGATGTTTATTTTTATTTTTCTCGTTCTGTAAACACTTTTTCGTATAGAAATACTTGTCCGAAAGTTTCGACCAGTATCTCTATAGAACCGGAATCACACCTAGATGGTACTTTAGAGAGGTCATTTTTCCAATTTCTCAATACTTTTTCCAAGCGCGGTGAATAACTGTCGAAAAAACTGGCAAAATATGCAGTTACCGGCATTTTCGTTAAGTTGAAAATTTCTTTTTACCATAACTTCTACAATAATGGAGCTAGAAGCTTGAAACTTTCACCAACTACTAAAAACGGTGAAAAAAACATTTTCTAATATCAAAATGATATGATCAATTTTGAGTTAAGTACGGCATTTTGAAAATTTCGGAAATATCTCACTTTTTGTTAGTTTTTATGCAATAAAATTTTTGATTTTTGATATTAAGACTTGAAAATCTA
>JAIPRM010013713.1:0-11231 GCA_025469315.1 Stegophylla sp. TES_Ste_2020
ATTTTTTTTTTTTTTTTTTTTTTAAAAACTACCCAAATTTTGACAAACACGACTCGGAAAACATAATTTTTTGTCGTATCGCTACTTGAGTGGAATGAAAAATATCGATGTACTTTGGTTTTTTTTCTGTGCAAAACTTTTCTATATGGAAATACTTGTCCAAAAGTTTCGATTAGCAACTTTTTGAAGCCGGATTTGCCTCTAGATGGAACTTTAAAGAGGTCGTTTTTTAAATTTCTCAATACTTCAATTTTTTTTTTTTTCGGAAAAAACTACCCAAAATTCGACAAAAACGACTCGGAAACCATTATTTTTTGATCCGAATTTTATGAAAATTTAAACATAGATGGAAAATCATATAAGAAAGATTTTGGCGCGAGAACATTTTGAAAAAATGTAAAAAAAAAATTTCGGACATTTTTCTAACTTTCTTTTTTCTTATTTATTTTTTATATTATTAACTTCCCTCGTTCTGAATCGTTTTATCGAATAATAATTATTTTAATAATCGATTAATCGAAATAATCGCACAGCCCTGGTATTAGGTACTTGCAGGATTATTACAATTTACAATGTTTTACACGGTGTGCGTCGATTTCGTTTCTCGAATCGTCGAGAATAATTTTGTTCATGAACAACAGATCTCAGTGGCGCCGTTTTTTGAAAAAAGAGCTTGGGTAACAAAAGTTGTTCCAAAAAAAAAAAAAAAATAAATAAATAATAATAATAAACTCAAGAAACAAATGAATCTTTATCACATTTTCAATAAAAGTTGAGATATTAGAGATTAAAAATAAATAATAAAAATAGCCTTTTTTTAATCATTGTTGACACGTAAATTTCTTTAATATTACTTAAAGTTTGTTCATTTCTACATTTTTTTGTATAATATAAAGCGCAATAATTTTTGGGGTGGCAATATCATACTTTTGCTACCCCTGGAAAAAAACGTAGGGTGGCAGTCGCTACCCTCAGCTACCCCCTATCGACGCCTAGATCGGTTAGACACGTATTTAATATTCGTCCGGAATGCACTGTATTAATTTCGTCGGTATCACTGTTATAGACGATATTGTTATGCGCCCACCACAAAATTATAATTAACATTTATCAAATTCGATTTGGGGTGAAACCGATATTGTTTAATGTAACAGAATAAATAATTATGTTTTAAACTCTGAGTGGAATGGTTTTATAATGGTGTATACATATTTTTATTTGATTATTTTTTTACACAAAAATTATTTTTGGACTGGATACAACATTTGCTTTTTGTGACACCGATTCGCGTTTAAATTAAGTGTTATTATATTATGGTCATAGGCACCGACTTCACGGGGTAATATGCATATGTGTGTATTTTTATGGTACATTAAGGGGTACATTTTTTATTATCTCATTAGTTTTTCTAAAAATAATGAAAAATAATAGCCCGAAGCTCTTCTCGACTTTATCGTTTCTTTAAAATCCTCAATGCGTCCACCTTGAGTATGCTATCCGAGAGAAGTGAATACACCTTATGTTGCAAAGAATTTTCATCTTTTATTTATTACTTTTCACCATACCTGTATATTTTTAATTCAAGCCGTTTTCGTAACTATTAAATTGGGTATAATTGGACCTAAAATTTTAAATTTTCGTGTTCGTACACACAAGTAGTCTGGTTATGGTACTCAACTACCAGACTAATCGATAAAATAATGTTATATGAGTAAATAATTGGAAACGCGATCAGAACTGAGTTATTATTAATATCGTTTTTATTGTTGCCCAGTGGTGAATTCGAATCGACCACAAATGCGCGCAGTGCATATTTTGAGCTTGTGTGAATCTGAATCGAAACGTAATATCT
The DNA here is from genome assembly GCA_025469315.1 of Stegophylla sp. TES_Ste_2020. Taxonomy (NCBI): domain Eukaryota; kingdom Metazoa; phylum Arthropoda; class Insecta; order Hemiptera; family Aphididae; genus Stegophylla; species Stegophylla sp. TES_Ste_2020. The sequence continues at coordinate 1,853 of JAIPRM010013713.1, forward strand.
TGTGTTCTCTCTATAACTGGATGCGATTGTCGGTGGTGGTGACGAAATTATCGCCGATGACGTTATTATAAATAATCGTCGTCGTCGTGCTAGTACGCCTAGAACGGTAAGTGAGGAGAAGTGAGGAGTAGTGGCTACGGGTTTTGATTTAGCATTGATGCGAGAGGAAGAAGAAACGCTATTACTTAATTATTAATTGCTATAGAAAGTGTCCGATAGAGTAGTCAAAAAAATTAAAATATTATACAAATAAAAATGATCGTTTCATGTTTTTATATTTTAAACTCCTTTCGATAAAAGTATACAAATAAACACATTTTATTAAATGGTAATGAAACCATAAACTCTGTAACTTGTTAGTAAATATAATACATACATATTATTATAAAGCATTATTTCCCGTTTGTATTACACTGTTATGGATAATGGGTGAACGTTTCAAGTTTCTAGTCCTTTTATGGTTTCGGAGTTTTAATGAAATTAATAAAATCGACTTTACGAAAATCTCCGGAGCCAATGGACCCTTGTGGGGGTGCGTCTTAAATCGTATTACCGGCGGCGTATAAACTCGAAATTAACTCAAACACCACCACGAAGTACACGAGTTTTGCGTTAAGTGTTTATAAAATGCAGCTCATTCGGGAGTTTAATATTAATGGGAGAGAAGGGAAATAAATAAATCTCCCCGCCCCGTTAATTTGGGTTTTGTGCGAAATTAAGAATATTTTAGTTTTACAATGAAGTATTTTGTTTTTTCCGTGTATGTAATCACTTCTAATTTTTACTACTCGTTATAAAAATGTGATTTTTCTCTAATCTTCAAAGTTTTTCTGACTGTAACGAAAGACTAGATACCGGAAAATTAAACAGAAAACTGTAGACTTTCATAGAATTTATCGTCCTAATTTATTATTATAAGTTTTGTTAAAATCAGTATTGCCAAATTGAAATTTTAAAACACGGCAAAATTAATTATTTTCACGAACATAATGAAATGGACACAGGTTATTTTGTTATTACCCTTTCCAATTATAGTGAATTGCTTAAATCGTGAAAATATCGAATCGCAAACGAATTTCAGATAGAACGTAAATGCGAAACAATAATAATTATAATAATAATTGTCAAATATACTCGATATAAAACTGACGATATTATTATATGCTCCATTAAGATAATTGTTTCATTGGAGAAGGAGAGAGTTAATTATTCATCTTGTCCACCAATATGGGTATTCCACCCGAGGAGAGCGATGGATACTCACGATGCGCGAAGTATTTCCAGCTTTTTAAAACTTTATGGAAAATAAAAGACTTATGGTTTGGTGCTAGAAGGAGAATAGCGTCACCTCTCCTCCTGAATTTTTTTTTAAAAGTCACGGAATCCCTAACACAAATTAGTAGTATCATAGTATCTAGTAATAACTGATATCAAATAGCAACTATTCGTGTTCATTATCTTCGTACGGTTTGATTTTTCACTTATATTCCACTCTTTCCTCATATAAAATTGTTACTTACGTACATATATATTATGTCCTTGTCATATCGTCAGCCTATTTAGCAAACGGCGTAACTCCAGAACACCAAATGTTATAGTAGTAGAAAAAAAAAAACGTTTAATTAATTCCCGTTGACTAATTTTTACCAAACAAATATATTTTGTTAGTATTACTTTATTGGTAGTTGACATTTTAGAAGTTATAAAATATTTTTAAAATAATTTCATAAATAAAATTTTATGTGATTTATAATAATATAGAGATACGCCGGTTTCTATGGATATTATTTTATTTTTATATCGGAGTTACGACTAATGCGTATCAATAAACACTTATTTCATGGAAGAAAACACACTTAAATATTATTATTATTATGATACCAATCGACGCGCAATTTTATTTATTTTTTTTCTTTGAATGATATTAAAAAATGAAATTTGAATTTTTTGGAGTTACGCCGTTTGCTAAATAGGCTGACGATATATTATTATAAGAACATTCTTAAATATCTATAAACATTGTACTGATAAATGAACTGTGTCCTGATGGCAACTCACATAGTGAGCAGACCACTTTATAATATAATTTATTAATAAAGTTGTTACTACTAACTTAAAAAAAAAAAAAAAGCCGGACATACTTCGCACGATGGGTGTACTTCGCTCGTTGGGGTGTTCTTCGCACGTCGGGTGGGATTCTCTTGGCGGGTGTGTTGAATTTTAAAGAAACGATAAATCATTTCTTCAATAAAACGATTCTGAACGAAGGAAATTAATAATATAAGGAAAAAAAATGTTCTCCCCGAGAATGAGATTTCCAACACTCCTACGCACTAGTTCAATTACGTATTACACAGAGTGTACCTTTAGATGCGACAGACTCGCGCGGTGGAGTCGTTTCCCGAGTAACGCGTAATCGAGCGGTTTTTCCGCGTGTAAAAACACAACGTTATCGACGACTTCCTCTTCCGGTGTCGCTGCGTAATAATATTATTATTGTCATTATCATTATTCGATATTCGCGAATGCGTTCGTCCGGACCGATACGCGGCCGCGATAATGCTGCGCCAACACATACGAGAGGACGATAGTCGGTGACGCGTCATTATCACTTTGGAGGGGAGGTGGTAGGGTGGGGTGGTATTCCGTGCTCGCGCGATTGGACCGTATCCAAAATTTTGAGGAGGAGGAGGTGAAAAAAAAGCGAAACTCGTGACCGAACCGAGTGGTATTGTAATAATATAACGGTAAACGCGGAGAGATCGTCCGTGCGGTGGCGGAGAGAGACGACATTCGCAGATAATCTCACTGGAAATTAATTAGTCGAGTTTTCCGGTCGATCGCACTCGCTTGTGTTTCTTCGTCTCGAACGCACGCCCCCACCTCCCCATACACACACACTAGGCCAACAACCCTATCCGCTCTCCACTTCCGGTGGCAGTGTCTCGTGCCGCCCGGAAGCTGAAAAACCGTAATCAAACCGATTTTTGCCAATTCAATATAATATAGGACATGATATCGCAGTGGCGGATTTTCAAAGATTTCCAGAAAATAATTACGAATTTCAATGACATTATTCTTATTTATATAAAAAACCAGTCTTAACTGTATTAACAATTATGAAACTGTACACGGCCATTTTCAAAACTTCGTGTAAAATAAGGAAACTTCCAACAAACTCCAGGACCTTTCCGACAAATTGAGTAGCACATTCCTGAATTATTTTTAGACCGGACTGATGAAGTAGTAGGATTTTTCTTGACAAATAATATGAATACAGGGATTAATCGTATGTATCACTGCATATAATAAAATATAAATATCGGCGCCTCGGAGGGGTCTAGACCCCCTGGACCCTCCCCGTAAATCCGCCACTGCGGATATACAATGACGTCCGGTGGACTCGTCGAATGTGAGAAACCGATTTTCGAGACGTCTACAACGGCAAAATAACAACATCCGGATAATTCGTATAAAATTTGTGTAAAATAAAAAAAAAAGTGTTAACCATGCAATAAAAACACTCTACTATAATTAAAAAAAAGAAGAAAAGAAAAAACAGATAAACAAAACTTCCAACAACATAAATGATATTTTATTCTCTATTCAAAAAGTTAATTAGGCGATTGTTTCGAGCAGTGTACGAGTGCAGTTTTCTTACAATAATTATAATACAGTTTTTTATTGGACACAGTTTGGGGAGTATATTGTAGCCATAGGCGCGAATAATAAGGTGTTTTTTTGTTAATTAACTATTGTACGATGCAAAAAAAAAAAATATATACAAATGGTCTCAAAACCTCTCCCATTAGGTGTTGTATTTACATGCCATTGGACGATTTAAAATTTTTTCTCGAACGTGGTGACCAGCAGAAACGTAAAAATGTACCGTGCTGCAGACGTTTGTGTTAAAATGTATAATTTTACTACGTTTTAACAACTTAAATTTGAATAAATGTATGTATGTCTACACATAATTCAGACTATTATCGAATGTATGGTTTAAATTAAAAAAAAAAAAATACAAATTTCAATACATTTTTAATTTTATTTTCCTAGAATAAATATATGGATAAAACGGTTTATTTCTAATTGACTAATGTAGTAATTATTATGAACCCAACAGCTAATAATTTTGAAAGGTAGACAGTGCACTATAATACTTTGTTTCATCGAAAGCGAAAAGTTATTATTTTTAAATCGAAACCTATCGGAATAGAGGTAAAAAATATAATATATACATCATAAAAGTTCCAGTGCCTCAATCTATAGAGTATGGCGGCATGTGTGATTTATGAAATACGTAGCTCGCTCAACCGCACGTTAGCTAAAATATTCTATTAGATTTTATAAATAAAATTCGTCGATCCAACTCATCATCGTGTTTACTACACGTAAATATTTAACATACAAAACCTGTCCGACGAAAAGTTATAAAATATAATATTCAGAATTCCACTCGTAATTTAAATATAAACAGGGAAGAAACTTTTCAAAATATGCATGGGATGGGATTTTGGGATCGAGATGAAAACCAAAACTAATCATAAAATATCGTACGATGGAAGAACGTAATATTAACTTAATAATAAAAAAACGGACAATCGTGTATGCAAATATGGAAAAAAAAATAAATATACATACGACTCTATCAACTGCATTTCACTAAACTTTCGGTGTTAATATCAATGTCATAATTTTCTATAACTAATATTGTGTTTACATTAATAATGTACTATACAATAAATAAAAATGTGCAGTTTCAAAAGTATTTAATATAATTTACAACAAACATGTCAAAACTATGCTTCCACTCAAAATTAATCAGCATCATGACACATGTTTCGTTGTTTTCATTTATTTATTATAACAGGTATAATTTTAGAAAAGGCTGAGCAAGTTACTTTTTATTTTTAACTATCATTAAAATTAATGTAGTTACTAATGTTGAGTACAAAGTTACACGTAACTCATATATATTATTATAACTATACAATTTGTTTTTTCTGCATGAACACGATATGTGTAAAACAAAATTTAAATTAGGCGAAAATTGACTTAGTGTGACTAAAAAAAAAAAAAAAAAAAAACTGATATATTACACATATTGTGGAAACAAAATATGTAACTACTTAAGTTAGAAGTTATTATAAATAAACAAGTAATTCGTTAAGTAAATTAGTTAAAAGGTTTTTTTTTTTTTCACTATTACCGCTATTCCATATTTTATTGGTTACCAAAATAATATATACTTCAGTTGGACTGTTTGTTTTTTTTTTTTAATTCCAAAAGGTGAAACCAAGGGTTCTCAACTGGGACGATACTACAGTGGGTGGTGAAGAGGTTCTAAGGGACGATGAATATGTTTTGGGCGATATGGGGGGGGGGCGGTGAGCATAATATATATTATTTACATTAAAGCCAAAATATTGAAGAAAAATAAAAACTGAAATACAAATACTCTACTGAACAATGCTCCATGGCTGCTTATCTGTAATTGTATTTTTTTTTCTGAATGTTTTCAACAAACATTCAAACAGCAGATTAACAGATTGACATATATAAGAATTGATTGAGCTAATGAAATATGAAAATCCAGCTCAGCTTTATGAATACCAATTATATATACATGTATTTTCTATTAAGTTGTCAGTTATTTAATTTTCGTGTAATACACCATTTTTATTTATTTATTTATTTTAACGGGGGCATTGAAAAACATTTTGCTCTTCAGGGGGGGGGAGGGGCGGTGACATCAAAAAGGTTGAGAATCACTGGGTTAAGCATTTTTGTATCAGTTTTTTTGAGGATTTGCTTCAGGTATTGACCATTCTTCCCACATTGCATGTTGTTATTTCGTTGTTATTATAACGACGCACGAGGATTTACGTTCCGTTTTTTTCCCAATTCCAGCGTTACAGACTTTATTTTAAATAAACAAATGTGGATCGAAATAAAACTAAAAAAAATCGTACATACTTTGCAAGATGTGTGTACTTCGCTCGTCGGTGTGTTCTTCGCACGTCGGGTGGGATTCTCTTGACGGGTGTATTAAATTTTAAAGAAACAATGAAATTGCATTTTATGCCACAGGCACAGTATTATGTAATCATTATTATACTTAGCGAAAATTATGAATCTTGTTATTTAAAGTACTGAGTGGAGTGAAAAAACTTGAGGTTTGACAATGAAATTTTTGCCTGTCCTTTTTAAATCGTATATTAACCTACCCGATTTCTAATTATTCCTAACAAAAACTCAAAACAGTATGATAGGTTCGATAAACGAAATCATTAAAAAAATATGTTTTTTTTTTTTTATTATTATTTGTAAAACGTTTAAAATAATATCACTTAATATCTTTTCTGTTAAAAAGTTACTGAAATCGTTTTTTTGACTTCGAGTAATGTACAACGTGTGATTATATTATAATTTTACAAATTATTGTGACAGTGAAAAATAAACAATAGTTTATTTATAATATAAGTAAAATGTTGGTGTATGATACAATGATATTATTGAGAAAGCCGAAATCACTGTTAAGATATCTTTTCTTTTTTTTTTTTATTTGAGAAATAAACATTTTAAGGGTAATGTGTTCGTTCGAAAGAAAAACAATGTATTTAAATTTATTCATTTATACCGCTCAGTTAATTTGTATAGTCCGTTTTGTGTTTACGCGAGTAGCAATTAAATTTGTTTTTTTTTTTTTTAGGATTAGATATTTTTTTTATTTATTTTTTCTATAATTTATCTTTATAATTATTGTTTTGTCGTTTGGACAACACAACAACCATAATAATAATACGGGCGTGACGTTCCCATGACCGGCTGTGTTATACTCACGAGTAGCCCCGACGACGTCAGCACACGCGGCGCGTGAATAATCCGAGCCGCCCGAGTATAAGGAGACGTGTTAACGAGTTTTGTTGTTTTATTTTCGCGCAAAACTTTTGGCATTGTAATAATAATAATAATAATAATGAAAAATAATAATAATAATAATAATGAAATAACGCGACGCGCGATGTTAAACGCGTGATTTTTACGTCGCTCATTAGAATACGGACGGCGGCGAGCCTTTAATAATAACGGTAGTAATAATAATAATAATAATAATAATAATAATAATAATATTGTAATGCATCTTTTGGAACGTTCCGTTCCGCGGCCACGAGGACACGGTCCCCGCGGAGTACGAGGAGCAAAAGTTTTTATTTTTAATGTATATTTTCTCTCTGTACCAAAGAACGGAAAATTATTCGGCGTTATTGAATTTCGCTCTCCGAGGAGACGGAATAATACAAGTTAGAAGAAACTCGATTTGCGTCCTATAATATTATTAGAATAATAATATGTCCTATGATCGAATTTACATATTATTATTATTATTATTATGTCACTGTAATTTCTCGATTATTTAATATGTTAATTTTATACGAGACGTTATATTATTATTATTATTATTATTGTACACGATAGGAATTATTTATATATAATGACATTGATTGTAACGTAAAACCGGAAATAATATTACCTAAAATATAAGGTAATGCGCTAAATGAAGCCGCCGTCTTTACGACGTGTTGGTTCGGGTGTGTTATGGCATTTATATTTGATGAATATAATAATGAAAAATCGATATTTCATCTACAATAAATCGAGGAAAACCAGCAGCATATTACCTAATATTATAAACGATGATTTGCGATTTTTCACTGATGATTCGTAATAGTAGATTTATTATTCCAATACGAATCCATAATTTTATTATTGTTTTCCCTCAATTTCGTGCATTCAATATAATTATGTAACGAGTAGATTATACGCAAACGGAAGCGTATTATATTGTAATCGAGTAAAACATACATTTTATTCTTTATTATTTTTTTTTTTAATTTTCATCAAAACACAATTTGTGTTTATAATATTATGGAACATTTGAATTATATAGATTTGTAACAAATACAGTAGAAACCTTTTATATTGACATTCGAGGGACCGGTCGAAATTGTTCATAATAACCGATAGTCTGTATAATCAAAATAATAAAAATAAAAAAAAATGAAAATTTGATTAATACATTTATATTAACATTATATTATATAATTTTTATTACAAATATATTCAATTTTTATGTCAAAATTGTGATCAAAACACATACAATATAGAGTTTAATTCAATTCACTATTGTTATTTGTTTAGTTTTTTTATAAAAACATACAATTTGCATATTAAAATAATCTGTTAAAATTCCATTGTCTGATTTTATCCCCAATCTTAGGACTTGCATACATAATTTATGGCTCAAACATGGGAATCACATCCTCCTAACTTCACCACATGGTACAGAAATATATCTCCAACCATCCTATCTCAATCCTGGTTTCATAACCTCAATCTCTCCAGGAAGTGCATGGTTTCATTCTCCCGTCTCCGCTTTGGCCACACTCTACTTCCTGCCATTCTTTTAAACTTTCATTGAACGAGTCTCCTCTTTGCACGCTACACAACAACCCTGTAATTTGTGACATTACTTATCTAATCCTCATGTGCCCCACCCTGTCACCCCAACGAGACCACCTCTTATCCCTTTTTCATTCCTCAAAAATCCCTTTTGAAATTAAAAATATATTTACAAACCAACAAGTAAATGTTATACATAGCATCCTATCTTTTTTTTTCTTTTTTTTAACCATACAGGCTTTTTAATTTAGTATTTTTACTCTCTATTTTCTTTGAAAATAATTATATTTTATTGTTCCCCTTATACAGGTATTTACCATTATATCTAATTGTTAAAACTAATTGTAACACAAAGTTAAAATAAAAAAATAAATAAATAATAATAATAATAATCTGTTATATTAGTTTGTAACAACTTTTTAGTTATATTAACTTCAATTAATGTAATACGTATGATAAATATTATCATTAGAGATAAAATATTTTTCTAAAATAACCAAATACATTCGTCAAAATAACATTCGTATAGTCATTATATTATAAGCGTCATAATAATCGATACAAATTAATACATACAATATAGGAGTTTTTCCGGGACCTTTAATCTACGACGGGTGGTATTCTCTTGACGGGCGTATTAAATTTTAAATAAACGATAAATCATTTCTTCAGTAAAACGATTCTGAACGAAGAAAGTTAATAATAAAAAAAAAAAATAATTTCAAAATTTTTTTTCACATTTTCAAAATTTTCTTGCGCCAAAATCTTTTTTATAGGACTTTCTATCTATGTTTAAATTTTCATAAAATTCGGATCAAAAAATAACGGTTTCCGAGTCGTTTTCGTCGAATTTTGGGTAGTTTTTTCCAAAAAAATAAAATTGAAGAATTGAGAAATTCAAAAAATTACCTCT
>JAIPRM010013714.1:0-11230 GCA_025469315.1 Stegophylla sp. TES_Ste_2020
CCAAAATCTTTTTTATAGGATTTTCTATCTATGTTTAAATTTTCATAAAATTCGGATCAAAAAATGATGGTTTCTGAGTCGTTTTTGTCAAATTTTGGGTAGTTTTTTCCAAAAAAAAAAAATTGAAGAATTGAGAAATTCAAAAAATTACCTCTCTAAAGTACAATCTAGAGGCAAATCCTGTTTCAAAAAGTTATTGATCGAAACTTTTGGACAAGTATTTCTATACGAAAAGTTGTACACAGAAAAAAAAATAAACATCATTATAAAAACACTAGCTTTTTCACTTAGTTCGGAATCTAAAATATATTAAAAAATTTCTACAATTATACTCGAGTCAATTTGATTTAGAGCTAATATTATCTATAATATTATAAATATCAAAAGATTATTATAACACAATTATATTAAATATTGCATTCGGTTTAACATTGTTACATATTTTCAATAAATAATTAATAAAATCTAATTAAGTTTCTATTAACAATCACAATAGTTACCATAAACTAAAATAGGTATATAATTTTTCATGATGGTAAACATTAACCATAGAGACAATACAATACATAAAAACATAAATACATAAATATACCCATAATAATTTTATTATTTAAAATAACATAATATTTAAGAAAAAAGCAATTTTGTTTGAATCTTTTCTACACTGTGATATTTTGAAGGCTTATAAATAATTTGTATAAATTATATAAATTGAAAATTTGGCATATTATATTTTGATTATGAAATAAATTAAAAATATTTTGCCAAATTCTTTTCCAAATCCTGCAAAACGTAAAGAATTAAATTCAGTTTATTATTCAACAGTTTTATTAATATATATTATATTACACAGATAATCAGTTAAAAAGGAAATCATGCTATAATTAAATTTAAAAACTTTTGGTATGAAGAATGACAAAAAATATTAATGTAGTAAACATAATAAAACATAACTTTATTAGCAATTATAAATATCATTTTATAAATTATGGACCATAAGCCAAAATTGTACTATTCAATTTTTTTCAAATCACCAACAAATTTTAAGAATTATTACTTAAATATAAAATATTATATCAAGCATGTAACTTAAATAATGAGGAAGAGTGGTTTAGAATGTTTTTAAAATAAACTATAAATATCATATACTTAATATTCATACTACTGTTGCATAGCAACAAAATAGTAAATATTACATTGTGTTATAATTTCTAATGGTGTTTTTAAGTATACCTAATAAGCAATTAAACACAATATTTTAATGGTTTATTTTAGTATAAAAGTATATGTAAAAACATATTCAATTTTAAAAATAATCATTTCTTTTTAAAAACTCAAATGGATAATTTATTACATTATTAAATAAATGATAAAAAATACACTACCAAAGGATTCACATTAGCAGCATGCCTTTCAACAGGTTGACCATTTTTGTTAACAATGAATTTTGTGAAATTCCATTTGATAGAACTGAAAAATTTAAAAAAAAATAGTTATATTTAAAGTAAATTTTAAGTTATGAAACACAATGCACTATTAACAGAATAGCCTTGTAATAAATGCACAAGTAAAATCAGGGTGGAAAAACATTTTAATAAGGCTATTTATATGTTTATCATTTGATATAAACAATATTTTCTTAAGTAATTATGGTTAAAGTAAGACAAATTAAAAGAAATTATGAACAAAGTATATTATTATATTGATAATTTAATTTAAAGAAAAAAGTTAAAAATATCTTTGTTAACATTTTTAAAAACAAAAATGTAAAACATTATTTTTAGTTGCACTCAGAATTATTCTTAGTTAATGCATTTTTTTTTTTTATTTTACTTTAAAATAAATATATGTATATATATATATATATTGTTGTTTCTAATAAATCACAAATATAAAAAATAAAAAACTATTAATTTACCTTTAATGAACTTTTGGGTATAAAATCATTTAAATATTAAATGAGAGTAAATAATATATAAAAATAAAATCAATACCTATATTATACTTACTCTACCAACATACCACCTTGCTTTGATTTTAAATATTTCCATAATGGGTGAGCGTCATCCCCATTAACATTAACTTTTTCGAATATGTCAAATTTAACATTTTTTTTCGCAGCAAAGCTACAAATGGCATCAGCATCACCAGGTTCCTATAAATTATGAAGCACATGTATTGTAAATAATATAATATATTACTTGTATATATTATTAAATATTATATATTTTTATTTCCAATAATTTATATCTAATCTAAATCCAAGAAGTTAATTTCTAGGACTTCTAACCTGTGTAGAAGTATTATGTAAGCACTAAAATAATTCACGGCATATTTTATATCTATGTTTGACAATACAAAATAAAAACTTGCTTGAAGAACTTTATTTTATTAAGTATTAAAAGTTAAAGTTTTCTAAGACTAAAAATTACGAAAAAATATTGTAAGGTGTTATTTATTGTCAATTAATTAGCTTCTAAAATACAAAGTTATGTAAATAACGATTAATAGAAATATTAAAATAAATTATTAGTACAATCGAGTCGCTATAACGCGAACCTCGAAAAACTTGACAACTCAATTTTTTTTTATATTAAGTAAAATTTAGATATTACATTAACACTCAATGTATTATAAGCAAGGTTTGGAACTTAATGCATTTACATATTTCTTAGGAAGCTGCATATTCAAAATCTGATTTGATACAAATTTATTTCATAATCCATACAATTGAAATACAAAAATGTATGTTGCATATTTTATTAAATTTATATGATTTCTACTACCAACTAGAGGCAAATCCTGTTTCAAAAAGTTGTTAGTCGAAACTTTTGGACAAGTATTTCCATATTAAAAAGTTTATACAGAAAAAAAAGAAAAAAATTAAAAAACAACATTGTAAAAACACTAGCTTCTTCACCTTGTTCAGAATCTAATTAGGAAAATTCTATTTGAATCTAAGTAGGAATGTATGATTGCTTGCATAAAAATAATGTTTAAAAAAACACAATTGATGTCTCTGCTAAATGGTATTGGATCAAAGACCTAGTTTTCTAATATGATATTAAATATTTCTTATTAATTAAGTCCCGATAGGTCATAAACTACCTATCTACCCATGATCTAGTGTCTGCATGGTTCCTTATCCCCTCTCCCCAAGTTAGCAAATATCATTATAATAAACCCCCTCCAACTAAAAGCTTAAATAATACTTTAACAAATTATTAATTTTTTATTAATGTACCTGTAAAAAAAAAAATTATTATTTCAATTTAAAATTCTAGAGTTAGCTAAATTATTTAACAAAATATTTTTATAATATCCTAATCAATCTATAGTATAATTACATAGTTATCATTGAAATATATTACCTGGCTCCCAAATTGATTGCATGGAAAACCAAGAATACGTAATCCTTTGTCCCTATACTTTTCATCTAATTCAACCAATTCTTTATAGTGCTTAGAAGCAAAACCACATTCGGATGCAACATTAACAATGATTAAAACAAAACCTCTGAAAAGTTAAAAAAAAATAAATTATTTACAAAATAATTAATTGTATTTCTTCAAAAAGTTCTTCATAGGTACTTGTATTTATCCAAAGATACATCTTCTCCCTTGATATCTTTTACTGTGAAATCATAAACAGATTCAGCATTTTTCCAATCTACAGACATTTTGTTAGTAGTGTGAATGATCTTTGTACTCTGAAAGTATTAATAAAATAATACATTTGCAATTACATAATTACTATTATTGATTATAAATAATTTACAATCAATGTCACCACTACTTAATTATATTCAGCAAAAAATATTAATTTATTCCCTACTTGGGAAACAAAATTAATAAAAATTTAAAAAAAAACTAGGTAGACTACCAGTTCAGAAGTACCTATATATGAAAGAATAAACTAAATGAACTGCAACCAAACATAAAACTATAATATAGGTAAACTATAAAATACTTCTAAATGTTTTGGGAATCGTTGCCAAGGTAAAAGTGAAACCTATCATTACAAAATACTCAAATATTTATGATAATAATAAGTATCAGAAGAGTGGAGACCTTGATCAACCATATAATATTAGTATAACATTTAAGCGAATTAGAGTTCTAAGTTCTTGGTTTAAATTTTTGACATTACCTATCAATAAACACATACCTGTAACATAATATTATTGTTAAGAATTATAGATTTTATTAATACCATGAATGTGGTAAAGCATGCCAAAAATGGAAAATGAGGTGCGTACCAACTAAGTACTGAGGACAACTAATCAATCCTGACAAAAAATAGGCAAATATATACATACTCAATTATAATGGTCAACTATTATAATATGATTATTATTATATAACTATTATGATTTAAATAACAGGTCCACGTGCCATAGTTATCCCTATAATTTGTTATTGGGTCAAAAACAAGGTCCAATTAAGTCCTAAGATAGTTTACATAGGCATTACTGTTTCACTTTATTTATTATGAGTCCTTTTGTGTTTTTTGAAATCTACCACACATTTTATACTTAACTATTTATACAAAAACTAATTTATTAAACCATAATTAATTCTTATATATACAAGTCAGAAATAAATTAGGTACCTATAAAAGAAATTTTTTAAATTAATAAAACATAAAAAAAATCTATTAGCAATATAATAGCCATTATAGTGTAAAAAGCAATTAGTAAAGATAAAAATAAAAAAAATCAGGTAATAGATTAAAAACAACTTAAATTCAATATTTATTGCATACTGCAATGAATTAAAATTATTACAAACAAGATATATTTTTATATTATATACAATTGTTAAGTAATTTAAAATATGAAACGGACCTAAAAGATATTAAGTATAAAGTTTCGAATACAAAATGTTAATTTAAATTTATTCATTAAAACACATAATATTATGGGCTAGTAATTCTATGGAGATAATGCCCGCATCAATTTTTCTTCAGGGTGGCAGTTACCCCCTTTAAATTACGCCTATGGTAGTTCATTAAACAATAAATCTAAATTAAGTCATCACAGAAGGACATAATATACCTGTGATGTCAATAAATCTATATTATTATTACTTTTCTATGAAATCTACACAAAAATTGTTTCTCTATTGATACTCACAAGTCACATCAGCTGATAGAGAAATGAATAAAGTGGTTGGTAAGAAGGGGCGTAACAACTAAGCCATAATTATTAATTAATAATTGCAGTAGCTGCAGTGCAGAACTGCACAATATCAGCTGCTGAACCACAGTAAGACTACTCACAGCGAGGCCAATTAATCCGAGCGCTATCTACTAGTCTCAGTAATCACTGACCCATGAACATATGGCTACTGCTACTTGCTAGACAGAATGATGCGATTCCCTTATTGTCGCCATTTCAATAATAATCCGCTAGTAGCGCTATGCGTAAGTTCGCCTATGATGTCCACAGTCCACACTTCCATTGTAAATTGTACTACTGTACAGAGCAGTATTTTTTTTTTAATTATAGTTAATTTATACATTTATAAATAGTATTTATAATCAATGATTATACTATTATAATCATAATACAATTTAAGATTTGTATTGTATTATATCACTAAATCATAAATTGTGTATAGAGCACACAACTATAAATATTGTATTGTAGTATATCACTATAAAATTATAAATAGTTGTGTGCTCTATTCTTTCATTTTTTAAAATGAAAAAAAAGGAAAGTAAAGTAAAGCTAAAATAAGTTAAGTGTTGACAAGAAAGCCAGACATACTTCGTACCACGGGTATTCTTCGTTCCTCGGGTCAGATACTCTTGATGGGTGTGTAGAATTTTAACCCTAAATCGCTAACCTTATTTTTACACCTTTATTGATAACCATTCGTCGAATCGACGAATGTAGTATAAAATGTTCATAAATGTATCAAAATTACTGTTATTTTTTTATATTCTTTATTTTTCTTATTATATAAGTAAATTATACAAAAACTACAATATTACTTATTATATTAAATTGAAAAAAGCCATAAAACATAAGTTTGAATGGGCGGTTATTTTTACTGTAATAAAAAGTACTTTAAAAATAAATATTTAACTTTACTAAAATTTGCGTATTTTATTAATTGGTTTTTGCAGCATATAATATGTATCTGGTAAGTAGAACATTGGTTTTAGGTTCTAACGCCTTTTTTTATAGTCACAGGAGCTACAAACTTTTCATTTATTTATATATAATGCTTCTTCTATTGATCCTTTTTGTAATTGCAAAGTGTTTTTTATCCCTGACTGAGAGCAATATTGGATTTTATTTCATCATTAAAGATACTTAACAATATGTATGAAAGATAGATGTGAGGTAGAAAAGGATTCACTAAACATGCTAAAAATAATCCATGTAAAATCATCAGTGTTTGTCGAATTGATAAATGGTTAGCAATCTAGGGTTAAAGAAACTGTAAATAATTTCTTCAATAATACAATTCTGAACGAAAAAGAAGTTAATTCTATACAGAATAATTATAATCATCATTTTCAAGTTTCAACTCACCGACTAAGATTAGCTGACCCAAAGAGCGAAGTATGTATAGTTTTCTTGTCTATACTTTACTTAACTTTGCTGTGCTTTATTTTACTTTACTTTAGGTACTTCAATTTACTTTACTCTAATGTAATTTTTTGACATATTTTCCGTGTTTTCGATAAAAGTATTGAGAAATTTGAAAAATTACCTCTTATAAGTATCATCCGGGGTTGATTTTGGTTCTATAAAGTGACTGATCAAAACTTTTGGACAAATATTTCTATACGAAAAAGTGTTTACAAAAGAAAAAAACGCATCATTGTAAAAACATAGTTTCTTCATTTCATTCAGAATCTAAATAGGAAAAAATTGGTTGGGCCAATTTTCTTTTATGTACATTAAAGTGTATAAGTTTAAAAACTAATGAATTTTTAAAAAATTCTAACTTCAAATAGAGAAAAAAGTTGACTTACAATTTTCGTGTTTTCAAGTCAATTAGACATATAATATGTCAGTGAGATCATATTAAATTTTCAAGTCTTAATATAAAAAATCAAAAATCTAATTTTAATTTAGGGTTTAGTCCACACTATGCATGTATTGTAATAAGAATTTAAATTTAAAATTGCAGCATTGACAAAATTTTATTTAGCATATAAATAAGAGAATTCATTCAATTACTAAAAAAATTGTAAATTTTGTCTCCCCAGCCATCAAGGTCCAAAACAATGGTAACTAAATAATTATAGAGTTTTAATTAGTGTCATTTTTTAATTATGTAAATATCATCATTAATTTCCATGTACTTTTATTAATTCACAATCATGGTTTCAATAGATTATAAGAGTTACAACCAAAATTTAAATAATAGATCATTGTAAAAAATTCAATATTAACATAGGCATCACATTTTGATACATGTGGCACATAATACATTATTATTGTACCTTATTGTGATGGATAAAAAATAATTATCACATATTACAACAGGTTTAAGGTTAACATAAAAAAAAAAAAAGATACATGGAATGGTCAGCAAAATTTGATAGTTTTTTCACAATAATACAATAAAGTCTTCAACATAAATTATAAACTTTCTATAGAAGGATATTGGTAAAATACGTATGTATACAAATATGAATAAATTAATGTATATAATTATATTATATATATTCAAAAATAAAGTATGAAGTTTATTCTTCGATAGTGAAAAAAGTTCCAGATGTCAAGCAAAAGCATGGTTTACCCTATTTCGTTTACATAGTACATAACATGTATATAAAATACACTGTATGAGATGTTAAGGGTAAAAAAACTGATTTATAACCATTAACCATATATAAACAGGAAAAAAATGTGATTAAAAAAACATGAAATTTTAGAATAAATAAGAATTGATTGATTTGTTATTTCTTTTTGATTAAAATAATCAATAAACATATAGTAGTATAATTATGAAAAAAATTACAAAACAAAAGTAATGTCAGAAAACGATCACAAACCGACCATTGGGCGCTCATCCCACTTCTGATTATCTACGCATATAATATACATAAATATTATTTTATAAATCCGAAATACGATTAATAATTGTATTAATTTAATTTCTATCAATCTGAATCTTCAAGTGGTTTTAAGTCACTAAGATCTGGTGGTGAACTTAAGAAACCTCTTGCTAAGGCATATTCAATTAAAGCTAAATGACAGAACACATATTGTTCCGGTGTTTGGATAGAATAAGCTCGTTGTGATCTGATTCTTTCCACTGTGCCTTTAATATCAACTGTATTAGTATCTTCTAGGCGATTGATACATATGTCTAATGTACAGAATGTTCCTAAACATAGAAATAAGGTATATTCTCAATTTTGTAGGGAATCAATTAAAATTATTTTTTACCAGTTCGACCAATTCCTGCTGAACAATGAACAACAATTGGAGGCCCTCGTTGATGTCCAGCCCATTTATCACCAAGATCTTGTAACATAGATGATTGACATTTTCTGACTTTTCCTAGGAAATCCAACATAGCAACAGCACTATGTGGAACACCAAAATCTGGCCAAGAGTTAAAACGAAAATGAGATACTTGTCGAACTTCATTTGTCTGAAAATAGTGATAAACTTTAAAAAAAGGCCAAACGTACTTCACACTATGGATATACTATATATTCCAGGTGGGATATTCTTAGTAGACGTATTGAATTTTAGAGAAACAATAAATCATTTCTTCATTAAAACGATTCTGAGCAGTGTTTATACAAATTTTATGTTAACATTTATTAAGTACTGTATTACTGTGGTTACAATGATTACCATGGTTATAATGGTTACCATGGTTACAATAGTTACCATGATTACCGCGGATAAAATGATCCAAATCCACAATGGGCCCAACAATGGCCAACATTCAAAGCGACAAGTGTCAACCTTTTGAAATAATGTAAATTTCAAAAAATGCCAAATTTAAAGTACCATCTAGAGCCAAATTCTGATTCAAAAAGTAGCTGATCAAAGCTATTGAATAAGTATTTCTAAATGCAAATGTTCACAGACCAGAAAAAAAATATATAATTGTAAACTCATAAACTTCTTTGCTCTGCTCAGAATCTAAAAGTAAATCATTAATTTAATAATATTATTAATTATATTACATCAGTATTTGTCACTTCTAGTCTTGTAACAGCATAATTATCAAACTGATTAACAGATATTGTTGATATCTCATAATTCTGGTAAACTAGTTCTTCAGAGATTTCTTCAGGAGGCCAATATTGTTCACATTTGATTTTTCCACATTCAAATACTTTAGTTGTCATAACAATAACCAGTACTTGCTGTTCCCAAACCATGCGCCAAAAATCAGCACATGTATGTGGTAACGGACCCTGAGTAGAAATGAATGCATTCTTTTGTTTATAACCATCAACAAAATTAGCATGTATGTAATCAGACATGGGATCTTTTTCTGATTGCGCTAATAATACTCTAGTATGATCATAACAAAGTACATCTGTATACCGGTTTTTCAATAAATTTGGTCTTACTCTGCAAATAAGTAAACAATATTCAAAGCAAATGATGATTACCTAAATGCAATAATACCACATACCTGGCAACATTAAATGTACCATCAGGTGAACGTGTTTTAATTTCTTCATATTCTCTGATGAGACCAGCTCTTTTCTTTTTCAATACATGTTCAACAAATTGACTAATAGTTAAACTTTGACTAGAATCACAACGCAAACTGTCATCATCTGAAAATCCGCTACTAACTGATGATGGAGGCATTGGAGAATTTTCTTCTATAAAAAAAAGAAACATAAATAAACCATACTTTACTTCATTTGATAAACTATAGTTCACCTCTTGAGTTTGTTGTATTGCATGTCCACCCTGATGACAAATTGTCTTGAACTATTGCACTTTCTTCATTAACATTATTTTCTTTAATTAAATTATTCACCTTAAAATCAAATAATATAAAAAAGTAATTAAAATACGATATTTTTAATCTTAATATTTTATTATTATAGTACTTTATTAAAATCTGGCTCCGTATCTTTTTTTGTGTTATTTGAATTACATGTTTGGTCGGACATAGCCGAACTTCCATATTTATCAATACTCTCCTTACAGAAGTC
This sequence comes from Stegophylla sp. TES_Ste_2020, assembly GCA_025469315.1. Taxonomy (NCBI): domain Eukaryota; kingdom Metazoa; phylum Arthropoda; class Insecta; order Hemiptera; family Aphididae; genus Stegophylla; species Stegophylla sp. TES_Ste_2020. The sequence goes on from JAIPRM010013714.1 coordinate 10,165, forward strand.
TAACCATCTATCATGTTCAACATTTATAGTACCACCCAAATGTTTTGGTAACGATTCTCTAGGAATATGTTGAACCAACTATAAAGAAAAATAAAAGTTATCAATTAAAACAATTTTACTGTTAATTATTAATGTTTATACTTGAGGTAAACTGATTGTGAAAACTCTGTCCCTTAACTTTTCTCGTACAAACAACCTGAGTATTTTAAAAGGTGCTTTGAACCATAATGGTGCTGTTACAATTAAAACTTTTTTTAATTTGGCAGGATAACACCCCTGTAAATTAAATAAAAACAATGATATAAATATTCAAACCCTAATAGTATAAGTTATATTATAAAATCTTACACTAAAGAATTCATAAATACTATTAAAAATAATTTCTAGTATTTTGTACTACAAACATAATGTTTTAATTTCATAACTACCTAATCACAAATAATTGTTCACATAAAATGTTAGTAGTACCCTTATCATTGATTATAAATTAATAAGAATTAAACAGAATAATTACTATCTATTACTATTTATACTGACTATCATTATATACATTTAACATATTATAGGTAATTACCTAATACTTCAATTTCATCAAAGAAATATTTTTTTTAAATGTTAAAGATCCAACTTATCCAAATTAAATTCCTTGACATTTTCGTGTACAAAGTAAAATAATAACTATTTCATCAAATAATTGCATTTTTATAATTATCTAGGTATTTTTATTACAATAAGAGCAATTTTTAGTTGAAAATATTATAAATGAAATTAAAAAAAAGCCGGACATACTTCGCACAATGGGTGTACTTTTCACGACGGGTGGTATTCTCTTAACGGGTGTATTAAATTTTAAAGAAACGATAAATCATTTCTTCAGTAAAACGATTCTGAATGAAGGAAGTTAATAATAAAAAAAAAATTTTCAAAAAATGTCCAAATTTTTTTTTCACATTTTCAAAATTTTCTTGCGCCAAAATCTTTTTTATAAGATTTTCTATCTATGTTTAAATTTTCATAAAATTTGGATCAAAAAATGATGGTTTCCGAGTCGTTTTTGTCAAATTTT
>JAIPRM010013715.1:0-11230 GCA_025469315.1 Stegophylla sp. TES_Ste_2020
CCCTCCCCCCCCCGAAAAAAAAAAGTAAAGAATTATTGAGAAATTCAAAAAATTACCTCTCTATAGTACCAACTAGAGGCAAATGCGGTTTCAAAAAAAATTCTGATCGAATCTTTTGGACAAGCATCTATACGAAAAAGTGTTTACGGAATAAAAAATAATAATAATACAAAGATAAACATCGTTGTAAAAGCATTAGCTTCTTCACTTCGTCCAGAATCTAAACATTTTTTCTTATTATTAATAATTACATGTTTTTCATTAAAAAAAAGTTAAATTAAAATGATAAAATAATGTAAAAATGTGTTTATTTTAAATGTTCGTGGGGGAGCCGAAATTCTTTCGTTTCAATATCTTAAGGAGCAGTGGACCCATAAAGGTTGACGACCACTGATATAATGGTTTCCAGTGACGTTTTATCGCGGCGTATACACGCGCGCGGTAATTAGTAGTAAACCAATGTGCGAATGACGTCAAACGCGGTCTAATATCTGCTGGCATATAATGTATGTACGCCGTATATTGGGGGTCGGCGAACTCAAAATTATTCAGAGGCCAAAATTTTTTACGACCAAAACAAAATACTACTCCTATTTTTTCAAATATTTATAAACAGTTTATTTAAAACAGTTGTATATATATATAGATGCTTTTTCCTGTAATAAATTTTTTTTTTATTTAATAATAAAAAACATAATTGAGTAATTAAACATTAGAGATGTATACGAGAAAACTATACTGCAAGAGGCGCCGCGATGATTACCTAGAGTTCAATCGCGATAAACCAAAACAAAAATTAATGTAAATATTGGCACTGAAAATGTATTGTTCTGTAATTTTAATGACAATATTGTTCGCAAGGTTGGTAGTACTCATAATAATATTAATTCGTGGGGGAAAAAAAGGCTCACGTATGACCGCCCACGTAAAGAGCATAAATACTCATAAAGAAAATAAACAGCCTTAAATCGAGAACACGGGCAACACAATGCGCGCACCTGTCATGTATAATAATTTTGGAATACAGAATGCATGAACCGACAAGGGACTGATTTTCTATTCGGTCTCGCACCATGGGTATTCTTTCACTTCTCGGGTGGAATTTTATGGGCGTGTTAAATTACAAAAAAAAAAAAAAAAAACCATTTCTTCAGTAACACGATTCTGAGTGGAGCTTCAGTTTCATGTATAAGACAATTTTACTCAAAAATAATTACAGTTTATTAATATTACAAAAATGTTTTTTGTACTCAATCAGTTTTACACCCCAATATTAACTGAGAACAGAAAAAAAAAAAAAAACAACAAAACAATATAATATGTCTCCAATGTTCATTTCATTATTTATACAAATATCATAAAAAAGAATAGAAAAAATAAATACATAGAAATATATAATATAATAAACAATAAGTAAAAAAATCAATGCTGTAAACAATTATTTATTATTATGTTTCATCAATGATTATTATTAATTATGTACACCACTATTTCACACATATATTTGTAAAATAATATATACATTATACACATATGTTTATACATTAAATAATTTTTATATCAAATACATTTTAAGTTATATTAAATATCTTAAAACGTATTATCACATTTTTATTTTATTCAGTTAAATACATTATATTACAATAGTATTATTGCTATAATATTGTAAACATTTGTCGTTGTATTATTATGTCTAATGACGTAAAATCTGTTCAAAAAAAAGATTGTGTACGTATTAGTAAAATAATTGTCATTTATTGAATTTATATATTATATATACAAATACGAAGTACGTAATTTCGTTCTTTTTAATATCTATAATTTTCTTTTATAAATGGCCAAGAATGAAAGGTAGGTACCTTTTATACGTTTTTATAATACTCGAGAGAAAAAAAATATGTATATTTTCCTTAAAAAAAAAGTATATTTTTGCATTACATTGTGGAATTAATGAAACCTTATGAATATAATTCAATAGGTACGTAGAACATTGATAAAGGACGTCAAAAATAAGGGTGAAAATGTCAAACCGAGATTGAAAGGAAAAAAAAAATTGTTATTCAAAAATCGACGGGGTAAAAGGTTATATACATCGAATATTATTGATTAAAATACTAGAATGGTTTACACGATAATGTAGTAAGTTATCGAACAGGTAGCAGTAACGAGGTGCTAGTTTTGTATAATTTTAACTGGTCGAGTAATAATATTAAATCGGTAAAAAATATATATGTATTATCAAAATAGGATTTAAAAATGGCGTTTTCTCTGCTGTACCCAAAATATTTATATTGTTTTTTTGTTTACCTACTGTTCTCATTTAGATAATACGACGACGTTTCAAAAGAATAATGCATAAAAAAAATCAAATCAAAAGAATATCGAAATTCCAATGTTTAAGAGAATCAAAGACTGTTCCCCCTCCCCTTATCTTTGTCCTGACTTACCCTAATTACAACATCGATCCACCAACATCACAATATGTACAAACTCTATAATGCAAACCTAACCTTCAAATTGAATTCAATGCTAATAATTAAAGTTACACCAATAGTTCAAAACGTTCGAATTACGTATCTTTGGTATTTTTCGAGAAAAAAGAAAAAAAAAACCACGAATGAGTTCTAATTGAAGTTTTTTACTTGGTTCTCCGAATAAAGAGTATAAAATGCAGGTAATTTGTATCAATATGTGGAATACGAATTATAAGGGTTGTTATAAAAGTACCCAAATACACTCCACCAATAGGGGATTTTACAAAATAATCATTATTAATGGATTAGCAACATTTAAGCACTGCACACTTAAATATATAAATCACAAAAACTTAAAATAATATGGAATCAATAAAGATACAGTAAAACGCAATTAACGTTATAATTATCATATCCGGTAGGAAATGCTTAATGGATTATATAATTAAATTAATTAGATAATTAATACTATACACCAATTTATATTACTTTTTCGAATAAAATAAACATACATGTTAATTGTTAAATTTTATTGTCTAATGTCTAATATTCGAAGAGAATAAATAAAAAAAAAAAAAAAGATGGAAATACGAGTGCCGATGAAAAATTAAGACACACTTAATGAATGGAAAATATTAATCAACTTGTTCAAATTAATTGGAAAGTAAAAAGTCCGTTTAGTTAGTTAAAAAAAAAAAAAATGATAGTTCAATCGACAATATAAAATAAAATACGGATTTCAAATCAAATTAAAAACTACTAAAGTATTCATTGAGCTTTTTTTTACTTGTATTTTTTTTTTTTTTTTTTTTTACTAACGATAGTTGGCTGTTCAAAGAACACTACGTTTAATGTTTAATATTTATCTTGAAAATTATACGTCAATTGGAATCGGGGTTAATTATTAAAAAGGTAGCTAGAAAAACGTTAGCGATTTTAATCAGGTTCTCAGAAATACCCGATTGCTTTTATTATTATTATTATTATTATATATTCTAAGGGGTTCTAACATGATGTTTATTTTATATTTTTGTTCTATAAACATTTTTTCGTAAAATAAAAATTATTCAAAAAATTTGTCCCGTGTTGGTCATTTGGTCATATAGTCAATAGACATTTTTTGAATGTATACAATTTTTATGCAAAATCAAACTTAAACAATTTTTATGTAAAATCAAACTTAAAACGATTATAAAAAAAAAAAAAAAAAAAACAACTGATGTATCGATTTTATTTTTTCATGTACAAATATTTATATATATATATATATATATATATATACTTATATTAATGTTTAAGTATATAAAATTTTGGAAATAACTTCTTAATAGAATTTAAAACTCTTGATATTATGAACTGAAAATTTAATACAATCTTATATTATATATGTCTAACGGTCCTGAATAAAATCTTAAAATCGTTGCATCAATTTTTTTTTATAATCGTTTATACTTAGATTTTTTTTTTAAAAAACTGCAAGTCATTATCACGTTAAAAAGATTTTTTCAATCAAAACTTCATTAAACCACTCAATTCTTAATCAAGAAAAAATTATTTTTTCTCTCGGGAATATTTTGAAATATTTTCCTAAAGGTGAATAATTTTTAACCATCATTTAAAATTAAAATTAAAAGCCAAATAAATATTAATCCAAAAATGGCGGATTTCTTTTCTTTATTTTCTTTATTTTTTTTTGTAGATAACTGATAGATAAACTGATTTTTGGTTACTCTTACTCAACCGCATAATTTTTTACCATAGAAAGTACTATACATTCTATAGTTTTAAGTTTTGTTAAAAGTTCTTTGTATTCAATATCGAATGTATAGTTAATAAACAAAAATAAAAACCTAATAAGCAAATCATTCCGTTAACATTTTTCAACGAGGCGAATGCACGAGTATGGGTCTGCGAGTTTGCTCCATACTCACACGTTCATCTATTTTCGATAGACCTGAATTAACGATTATTTTGATGCGCTTTGAAAAAAAAAAAAAAACAGTCTTGAAGTCATACAATAAGGAGAAAACTTTCAGCGCAATGTAGTAAACTCTCAGTATGAAACACTTCGGTGAAATTGTTAAGGTTTATTTGGAAAACATAATAATAATAATAACAGGGATTGAACGAACCGTCGTCAGTTAATAAAAATTCAAGGAGAATTTTACGTGGAATTCGAGATTCGTGTTGTTTTACAAGCTATATTTCGACGGGGGTTTATTATTTCCTAAAAGCCTTTTCGACAGTTATTACGTTCAAAGTACGCGTTGGAGTAGTACTCGATTTAATCATCATCCTAATATCCAGATTCATTACTATCATAATCTTTACATTCAATACACTAGTAAATATGTATTAATACTGCTGTTCGCCTAAATCGCTACGCTCCCGATCTAAACCCGTTAAATCATCATGTTAAATAATACAAGTAAAATTAACTGCGAATATTCCATCGGTCCATTAACTGATTGTTTTAAGAAACCGCAATGAAACTGAAGTCCTTTTGGAAAACGCGCGGTCACTAAATAAACTCTGCTCTCGCGGTTTTAGAAAGTTTGTTTACCCTCTTGGGATCTTTTGTTTCTGCACAGTTCTCGTACCGGAGTCTGTATTTTTCATAAGTTATTTTCAGAAAAACTACTTAATGAAAATTAGTTCTTTGACGATTCACCATTGTGAATGCAATATGTATATATATATATATATCGTTTTAATTTAAAGAAACGGAATATATATATATACATGTCTGATTGCGAAATTGTAAACAGAGGTACTTCCTTCGAGCCAAATATCACTCGAATTTGAAATTATTTTAGACGCACGGAAAACAAACATGGAGTGTTTACAGGGCTAGGAATTATTTTTTATTTGAACGAGAATAATTTTGAATGAATTTTTTTTTTTTTTTTTTAAATGCACATCATTATTAAAATATGTAACAACCCTTATTACTGGGTAATAAAAATAATAGGTGGTTACCACCTATAAAAGTGTATATGCGAGATTTAAGACACATATAATATACCTAATGATAATCTTAGACAATAATTATTACAATATACCATGTGTGAATGTTGTTGTTTTATATGTAAATACGTTTCTATTGAACAAAATAAATATTGGTCTTGATTAGGCTAGGTAAAAGTTAACAATTGATTTAACGAATAAAACTACTAAAAGATTACTAAATAATAACCAAATATGAATAATTTATGCAGATATTACAATTATTAATTAACAATATTGTGTAATAGAAAGGAAATTATTTTTTTACTAAGTAATCTATCTAGAAATTTTCTGATTTTAAACACGAATATAATAATAATAGTTAAATATCTACTCGTAATAGTAATTAACAAAAGAAAATCAATGTTTGTTTCAACGTGTGTGTTAAAAAATTAGAAAACTTTTTGACAGAGTTAATGTTTTATTTATTTTCTATTATGGTTTGGTGTGTATTTTTTTTTCGTTTTATTTTAGATGACCTAATAAAAAGCACAGCAGGGACCAAAAAAAAAAAAACTACTGTAACAGTCTCTTTTATTAGTATGATGCTCGGGTTCTCACTTAGCACGTGGCTAAGTGTTGGATTTCGGTCGAATTTGCACAAAATATAACAATGTGTACCACCCCTAGGGTCAGGTAAATTCGGGCGAAATAAAAATACCCACGTCTAATTGCTTTTAGTGCGGTGCATATATAAATATAGTTGGGATAAGCATTCTAAGTTAACAGTGTAAAAAAAAAAAAAAATATATATACTAATATAAAACAAAATATATGTAATATATAATATATAGAACAAAATAGATAATCTCAAACTAAAGAACACACAATTATCAGACGTTAATATACACATTAATTACTAGGGGTACTAAAATTATAAATAGCTCAACTACCCACATCCCCCCTACGGTTCAAAATAATTAAAACAAACCATTCTACAGATTAAAATAAAACACTTTAAAACATGAACGCAAAAATGGACAGCGAAATGAATAATAGCCATTACAAAAGCCACACTATATATATATATATACCTATATAAATTATAAATAACACTTCGCACCATAGGTGTTGTCCGTTTTTCGAATAGGACTTGACGATGGGTATGAACACAAAAATAAAAATAAATAACATTGTAAAAACACTTCAGTTCTTTGCTCAACACAGTATCTAAAAATTACAAAATAGAGATTTTCGGTTTAGATTTCTCGAGATGATTTGTCTCTCAATCACACTCCCGAGTTATACCAGTGTAATCGAATACCATTCGCCGGTTTTAAATTAAATTTGATAAATTATTTAGTTTGATGATCAAACTTTGAAACTAGGTGTATTCGATTATTTCATTTGATTTATTCATTATTATTCGTCGAAAGTCAACTGTTAAACAAACATTAAAAATGAATTTTGTTACACTTTTTTTTTTTTTTTGCCGAAATTCAAACATATATTTATTTTACCCAACCCACGCTTTCGAGCCAATGATTACTTTAAATAATACCAAGAAGCAATGATTTCTGTTTATTTTATATAATATAACACTATACTTATTCCTGTATTAAAAAGTAAAAAATTACAAATAAAAAAAGAGTGATGGTTATCAAAATCAATACCTACTTAATAAAAAATAAACACCTTGACTTTGTTAATCCATACAGAAAAGCAATATAACATAATTATCTTCATTAAAACCAGTGAATATTATTTCATAATTACTATTCGTTTCGATCAATGGTATTTTTAAAATTATTAAGGGGCAAAAACCCAGATCAATTTTTGAACATCACCCATAATCAGAGTTGTTCCTAACCCTTAACTATGACATTCTCCGACTTTTCTAAGTACTGCAGAAAATATTATAAATTTCCAAAAGAAAGGTATTTTGAAATTTGATGTATTTGGACCATCATGTGTATAAACACCGACAAATCATAAACATATTAATATTTTCATACAAATTTAAATTTTGGATCTTGTGAGGGAATGTACGACATCATTGATTTTTTTTTACTATCAAATATCAATGCGTAATTAAAAATAATCCCCTGAGTGAGTCCACATAACCCAGTTTTTTATTCTAAGACAGAGACAGGTGCAAATTTAGGATTGTCGTTCCAGGGGAGAGTGTGGATGGGAGGGGGAGAGGGTTATTACATAAAATGGTAAATTTTGATAATATTTATCTATACGATAGCATTTAATTATCGTGCGGGGCACTAAAACTACTCTATCTCTGATATAATCAGAAATTGGGAGCTTGGGGAGCTTAACCCCTCCTAATTAACTTAAAACTTCTCCAGATTATCTAAATGACATAGGGGTAATACCGTTAGAGGGATCTAAATCTAATCCTCCCTATATTTTTATACTATTTGTGCCAAATCTCCCCCCACCCTCGGTTATGAAAGGTAGTGTTATAAACTTTTTTTTCATTAAGTTGTTCCAATTATTTCCATTGAGTGTTCCCACTAATTTTTCAACTGTAAAACATAATTTTGAAACATGATGGGAGGGCTTCAATATATATATATATATATATATATATATAATTTATAGAAAGTAAACAAAACATTAATTTTTAAATATTTATTCTTCAAGGAGTAAAAAAATTAAAAATCAATGTTGTACTTCACTCTGAAATTTCAATACCGTATAATTATTTCTTTATAAAATATGTTTAATCCAAATCAATTTTAAACGTTAAAATGAATTTTGAATTTCAATTCAATTTAAAATATTTGTTTTTAAAAACATACTTAACATTATTAAATATTTTTAATTAAACTGTTCAATTTTCAAATATTTAATTAAGAAATTCGTATATAATATAAGTTTAAAACTCAAAATCAAATCTAAACATTTTTATGCAATCGTTATGGTTGAGAATTTTGTCGTGTGAGTATATTTATAAGAGACTTTACACACCACCACCAGTGTCACCACCAATGTTTTTCGGTGTGTGTGTGTGTGTGTGTGTGTGTGTGTGTGTGTGTGTGTGTGTGTGTGTGCACATATATACATAAATATAAACGCACACACGATAGAGTGGAATAAACTATCGAATTGAGACCGCCATTATTTTATTATATGGTCTCGTCGTCGTCGTCGTCGCGGCGATAGATGGTAACGAACGATTATGTAACTTTATTTCGGGACACATCGTATAATATATTATTTTCTCTTCCCCTCGAACTCGGCTGCAGATAACGGCAGTATACCACCCCATCGTGAGAGGGGTGTTGGTGTGACGATGCGAATTGATGGTTGGGTGGGGGAAGTGGCAGTGTCACGGGAACGAGGCGGAATAAAAACAATATAAAAACAGGCGGTGGCGCTTACACTGCACACACACGCGCACATAATACGTATTATCTACAGGGTGTGTCCAAAATATGTATAGGGGAACGACGGTAAGAAGCGTTAACTGTTGTGCGGCTTTAATTTTTTTTTTGTAATTTATATTTCTATTACATCATTGCCAATATTTAATAATGAAAAAATAAATTAATAAATATAACGCCCGGAGCACATGACCGTCACACAGTGTTCCAAAAAAATTGATTCAGAGAGGCACAAAATTATTGAATTATTAAAAATAATTTTTTTATGTAATTTTTTCGATACTTACTTCAAATTTAACTTCGGTATTTCATATCGTACATTCATTAAAGTCAATAAGAGATTAAATCAGTTTCTGATTTCCCATTATATAATTTTAAAAATTAAAAATATTACTATTTAAATTTCATTGAAATAATTTAGTTTTTAATTAAAATAGTATTACACATCTCTAAAACAAGGTAAAATACAAAATAATAATATGTTAAATTTTTTATTTAAAGTAAAATATTCTCGCGGTTTGTTTTAATTATTAAGAAATTCAATTTTGTTTTCAATTTATGTACAAATATAATGTATAATATAGGTTCTAAAATGATAAACCGAAACAAAACTAAATAATTTATTTAAGACAAGGGTTCTCAACCTTTTGAAGTTTGTGCCTCCTTTTATACTGTTATATGGGGTCACGCCCCCCTTCTCACTACTATAATATATTATATACAAAATATATATTATTACATAAATATATTTTGACTTTAATTATAAAATGTTGGGTATTAACATGAATATTATAATAGTTCAATTATATTCTTCAGATTATTGAAAATAAGTTTATTTAGAAGTTATTTATTTAGTAGTTAAGTAGAATATTTATTAAGAAGTATTGTTCGTTATTACACAATGATGACCGATAATCGCATACTTACTAACAAAAAAAAAAATAATAATAATAAAAAACAAAATATAGATAACCATAAACAACATTTTCATGTTCTGTGGTGAAATGTGATTTCATGTGAATATTTTCACGCCTCCCCTGAAATTTTGTGACGCCTCCCTCTGGGGGGCGCGCCCCCCAGGTTAAGAACCCTTGATTTAAGACGACATTCATAAAACTATTAGAAAATACTAATATATATATATATATATATAACAACTACTAGTATCTACTTATTTTTCATATCCTCTAATATTTCCAATATTTAATAACTTAAATAAGACGAGTAAAAAAAAATTAGCTATAGTTTAATATAAAAAATTTAGAATACAAAATATACAAAAACCTTCCGTGACTATGTAAATTTGTTTGAAGAAAAATATTTCATACGATTTCATTCGATGGACAATGTAAATAAATATATTATACAACACAAGAACAATTATTTAGCTTGTAATTAAAAACCCATATTGTCTGATCAATAGCTAATAAATCTTTCGATTAAATGCTCGTTTGAGTTTGAAATAGGGACTCAAAAAATTGTAATTTTGTCCGTCCCACCGAATCAACTAAATCGGTGAGAAAAAATTTACTCGAATTCAGATTCACATTATGTGTGTGTGTGTACACTGTACACACCCTGTACCATATATATATATATATATATATATACGTACTACCGCTGTACGGTCGACCGCACTGCCGTAACTTAAAACGTCCGTAAACGACGACGCGGACCCCTTATTTTGATATTCGCCCACGCACGAGGACGAAAAAAAAAAAAAAAAATGAGTCACTACATTGCACCAGTCGGCGGGACGGGGGATGGGGGGACTTCCCTCTGCGGCTCAAACGCGCGCCGAGAGTTCAATCAACAAAAAAAAATGACAATATTATATCACGTGTTCGACGGCCGCCACGCGCGTATCCGGTGAACATCCTCAATAAATACATTTTGACTTACGATGGCACGAGGAGGGGTTGTTGAACGAACTCAAAGAGAACACGATTTACTTGTTACTGCAGCCGTGGTCGGTGGTTATAATAAAATAAACAATTAAAACAACGGTAGACGGAACACGAACTTTTGAAGTATACATAAGAACAACTAATATGCATTTTCAAAAACAAACATTTAATAGAAACAAAAAAGCGGACATACTTCGCACGATGGGTGTACTTCGCACGAAGGGTGGTATTCTTTTGACGGGCGTGTTGAATTTTAAAGAAACGATAAATATGTTAACCTTTTAAACACTGAATGGTATGTCACTATTAATATGAATCACGAACCCTTTGTAAAATTATCGGCATAGTTTATATAATAGTAGTATAAAGTTTACGTTATTATATATAATTATGTTGGGAATCCCACGACACGATTAAGGTGCACACGGATTAAGGAGGCGCCGCCTAAATGTTTATCGGTATAATAACCGAAAATATTGAATTTTCAAAATAGATAGAAAAC
>JAIPRM010013716.1:0-11229 GCA_025469315.1 Stegophylla sp. TES_Ste_2020
AAATGATGGTTTTCGAGTCGTTTTTGTCAAATTTTGGGTAGTTTTTTCCAAAAAAAAAACATTGAAGAATTGAGAAATTCAAAAAATGACCTCTTTAAAGTACAATCTAGAGGCGAATCGGGGTTAAAAAAGTTATTGTTCGAAATTTTTGGACAAGTATTTCTACACGAAAAGTTGTACACAGAAAAAAAAAAAATAAAAAAATAAATAAACATCATTGTAAAAACACTAGCTTCTTCACTTCGTTCAGAATCTAAAATATATACAAATTATTATATTATAATAACTAATAAATAATTATAAGCAGAAAATGTTTTTTTTCGGTTTCAAAACAAAATTCCGTTTGATCGATTCGGGTGTTTAAAATCTGCTTTGGACAAAATGTTCAAAAACATTTCCAGCCCCGCTTTGAGTATAAAATACGTACAGAGGTAAGTGCGGTGGCGGCGGCGGCAATCCAAAAAGAAAGAAAAAAGGCATTTCTCTATAGCTGCTGCTGATGCTGCTATAACGGCGGCGTTTTTCGTCAGATATCATTTATCTGAATAAAATTTAACAGCCAAAGTTTCGCGCGCCGACGGAATACGTTTTAAATGGATTTCGCGTGTGCGAGTACTGTCTGGGCGCTGCATAGAGAAGTTTGTCTTCTCGCAAAATGGTTTTCCAGTGTCTTTTGGCTTAGCGGAAGTATTGCACGGAATAAGAACGCCCATAAACACACACGCGAGCGCGCGAGAAAGGGATGGGAAATCGACTTCCGCTTTTGTGCGGTATTACCCCTTTTTTCTCCTACCGCCGCCCGCCCTTTCTATACACGTCGCAAATCTTTCTCCTACGCACACATGCACACACCCACCCCCAATCGCGAGCATTCCCTCGGCTGTTTTAAATAGTTTTTGCCGCCACCGAAGACGACTGCTCTCTGCGAAATTAACACACCGACCGCCCCTCACCCTCCCCTCTCATCCCGGAGAGTGGCGCTGGCGGCGGCGTTCTTTTATGCGCGCTTGCAGTATATATATATATCGTTCATTAAAGGCCAGACCGAAAATGAGAAAAAGCGTCGAACTTAAACGATTTTGCATTCGAACAAAAGCGAATCGTATTCCGACGCCCTAAATGCGAATCTCACTAATGGAAAATATTGTCTTTCTCGTCCCCGAGATTTTGGGCGGCGAACGACGCGTATTTCCGATTAAGTAACGTGCGTGTGTCAACAGCCCGATAAATGCGAGGAGGACAGACTTTATGTGCAGTAGGTATTTCGATAATGACAATTTTCATTTGACACGTAACTGCGCGTAACCCGCAGTTTTGTACACAAAATTAACCAAAAAAAAAAAAATTATCTAGATCAGTGGTTGTCAACCTCTTTGGGGCTTTTTTCTGGCCCTTGCGAACATTTAAATAAAAACAAATTTTTACGTGATTTAATCATTTTAATCTAACTTTATTCAATGATAAACATGTAATTATAAATAATATGAAACATTTATTTTATTTTTAGATTCTGAACGAAGTGGTGAAGAAGCTAGTGTTTTTTACAATGATGTTTTTATTTTTAAATTTTTTTTTCTGTGAACAATTTTTTGTATTGATCTACTTACTTGTCTAAAATGTGACAAAAAAAGACTCAGAGAAACCATTATTTTTTGATCCAAACTTTATGAAAATTTAAATGAACACAGATAATAAATATGAGAAACATTTTGGCGCAAGAAAATTTTCAAAATGTGCAGAAAAAAAAAATTCGTACATTTTTCTAACATTTTATTTTCTTATTAATTGTTGGTTTTTACTTTCTTTATTTATTGGATAAAAAAAAGTAAATTAAAGCAAAGACAAGAAAGCCAGACATAATTCGCACCATAGATATTTTTCGCTCTTCGGGTCAAATACTGTTGGTGTGTGTGTTGAAAATGACGACTATTATTGTTCTTTATATAATTTTAACTTTTTTCGTTCAGAATATTCTTGTTGAACAAATGATTTATCGTTGTTTTTTTAAAACTCTACAAAATCCATCAAGAGTATCCGACCCGAGGAGCGAAGAATATCATATCCGTGGTGCGAAGTATGTCCGGCTTTCTAGTCTTTACTTTACTTTTTAAAATTAAAATTTTTACTTTCTACTGCGAACGACCCTGGGAGCCGCGACGCTCAGATTAAAAACCACTGCTCTAGATTATTCGATACATTTTTATCTTGACGATATAATAGATAGTATTATTTTAAATATTTATCTAGACAATAGATAAAAGATAACCACCATATTTATCTGGATAAAAATTGGGTGGTTTAAAAGAGTTTTTCACAATTGAAAACTTAAATTTGTAAAAAACGGCAATTTTGGTTTCAATCGAAAATAAAATAATACGAAAAGGCAAATTATATAGTTTATTCGATTAAAAATTATTTTTGTTTTTTACATAACTTAACATATTTATACAATAAACATTGTAAGTTGTCATTTTGACATTCGTGTAAATTCGTGTAGGTAAATACAATTTGTAAATACTTACAAAAATATAATTGGAAATAAAATCTCAAAAAATTATATAGATTATAAATAATCTCAGATAACCGTATTATGATTCAAGTAGATAGATAATATTTTTGTCTAGATAATATATGCACGACTCTATGTAGTCGCAGACGCAATGCTTCTCCTGCAAGTAGTTCGACGTTATTTTATTATTGTAATATCGAAACGTATTAATCAGCCCTTTTGTTTTTCTTGTTATAGACGCCGCCGCCACTAAAAAGGGCTGTTTTTTTTTTCTTTTTTTTGCCAACTGTCAATAGTGTATGTATACAAGCTCGTGTTTTTAAATTATTTAAATCTCGTCCGTCATTAGCATCCGGTCGACAATGTCGGCAAATACAGCGAAATAATAATAATAATAAAAAAAAAAAAAAACGAGCGACCAAATAAAAAAAAAAAAGAGAGCTCTTCGATCCCTTCATTAATAATTCATTAATTGCGGTTATCAAGATTGCGGAGCCCGGTGTATTTATTTTACTTTTTTTTCCTGCCGGCCGCGGTGATGATGATTTTGACACTGGCAGTGAGGGTCCGAAAAAAAGGAAAAAAATTAACAATTAAATGCACAAAAATCTGCTATCTAAACTGTTTTAATGTCGGTAATTGAATGGCCGCCGCCGCCGCGGTGCCCCGGGTCATTGTTATTCACCGTAAAAATGCCCTTCCGACGCGAAACGACCTGACAATTGCCGTCGTCGAATCGCGAGGGGGGAGAGAGAGAGAAAAAAAAATCGTTTGCGCGTAACATTAACTGTACAGCCGCCACTGATTGAAATAACAAAAAAAAAAAAAAAAGAAAAAGAAAAAGAAAAGACGATGAAGTGGTCAGATTGATTTATCATTTGATTGTTTCTTCTATACACGCGCGGTTTGAATGTCGGCGGAAAACAAAACGAAATAATTTAATTAAATAATTAAAAAAAAGTGTGTACTTCGCTCGTCGGGGTGTTCTTCGCACGACGGGTGGAATTCACTTGACGGGTGTAATTTTAAAGAAACGTTAAATCATTTCTCCAATAAAACAATTCTGAACGAAGGAAGTTAATAATATAAAAAATAAATGGAAAAAAATGTCCAAAATTTTTTTTCACATTTTCAAAATTTTCTTGCGCAAAAATCTTTTTTATATTATTTTCTGTCCGTGTTTAAATTTTTATATAGTTCGGATCAAAAGATAATGGTTAGGTTAGGGTTAAAGTTCAGAATCTAAAAAAAAAAAAACGATTCGTGTAGTGTTTGTTATATGGTAAACATGAAAGGACTCTTTTTCACAAATATAATCCTGATCCAGTGAAATTTCTACTCCACCTGTATTTTGCTAAGAAAATAAATCAACAAGAGACGTGGTAAATTCAAACTCCATTCGATTATTTTGTACCTCCACTTTGCAGCGTAGAAATGTCAACTATAAATTATATTCTATTTGAATTATACTTTTTTTTTTTATGAAGTAGTTAATAATAATTTTTTAACGTCGTACCTTCACGTTTTTATCAAAAACAATATCATCAATAATAAATTGCTGGCAAATCATTAATAATTTATTCAACTGATGATTACTAATTAGTAACTCGATAGTGCGAAATTGTTTTAGTTCCAACATTGCATTATTGTGTGTTAATTTCATGAATTATTTAAGAAAATGACTGTTTTTAAGTGTCAAGGAAGAAGCGATTTCTAATTTACCCATACCGCGCTGATCATACATTTAGAACCGTTTTAATTTCCTGGATAGATGATTAGAAAATATATTATTATAAAATGTAATTGGAATACATTTTTTTCATTGTAGGATAACTTTACTTCGGCATCGAAATTTTTGATTTTTCTTTATTGAAAATATCTGTTATGATAAACAGTTACATAGAAATAAAAAAAAAAAAAAATGATAAGACGTTAGTGAACATTATATTATATTTGAAACATTTACATCCAATGGTGGATTTAGCAAGAAAAAAAAAAAAACTAAGGGGTGCTAAGCTTCCATTTGCACAAAAAATGAAAATTTACAGTAATTACTTTGTTGGTTACTAATTACAAATACAATTTTGAATATTTATATTTTTAAAATAATACCTACTATGACAATATTATGATTTCCGTATAGTATTATAAATTAAGTTTCCTTTTTTAGTGGCAAATATCGAGTTTAGGTGTTTACATTGTACAACGTTGCCGGTTCACATAACCTATGATTATCAGCACTTCGAATAAAGTATTAATATTTTTTCCATTATTTATATTATTAACAATAATAATTGTCAATACAAAACATCAATAAAGTTATCAGTCAGTAAAATATATCCGTAAAATGTCCACGGAATGACATTTATCTCTTATTATCTAAAGATACAGCATGTTTATATGATAATAAATTATCGATAACTGAAATCCTATTTATCGTGTTAAAATATCAAACTTTAAATTTTCTACTTTTTCATTTCAACAGGTCAGGTTGTTCAAAAACGAAAAACTAAAGGAACTCAGGTTGAGAAATTTATATTTGAATTATTCAAAATTTCTCATGAAACTAATAGACCGTTTTGAAAGAGCTCAGAAATGAGTTAGGAGTTCTAAGCACCTCCCCTTAAATCCGACACTGTTTACACCTAACCCTAAAACTCGAAGTAGGGCCTCGAATTTCACTTATTCATTTTGCAATTTGACGAAAAAAGAGATTTCAACAACGGTGTCGTCGCGGTGTTTTTTTAATTAATAATAATTCGCTGCGAACGAGAATAATAATATTGTGTTGTAACACGACGTCGACGTCAATCGTTTCGCGAACACTTTGAAATTGCGCCGGGGCCTCCTCCTCAACCCCTTCGTAACGTATTAAACTCGAGGCGTTTTTTCGGCAACGAGATGACTTTGACGGCGACGGCGGTAAATATAGGTGGATTTTCGGCTCCGGCGAGGGGGTGTGGGGGGTAGGGGCAGAGAGCGCGCTCACACACACACACACACACATATAAATATATTTATATATGTGTACGACACTAAGAAGACGCGAAGACGACGACGGCTAATATAATTACGAGCCATCAACTCGCGAGCTTGCGGTGACTCGGAGCGCCGCAAGAGTCGGTTCGAAGAAAGTTTGAGACGAATACCGAGCCCCAGGCGGATTTTTAGTCGCGGTCTCCGAGAGAGAGAGAGAGAGAGAGAGAGAGAGAACGTGGCATCCCCCCCCCGTCACCCGCTGCACCGCACCACCACCGGTCCGATATTAAAACGACGGATATAATAATAATAATAATAATAATAATATAATAATAATATAAACGCTCGGGTCCGTATTGCGTTGTTACACGAGCGTATCACAGTGTACATCCGGTTCTGGTTTTAATTTCCACCCCCTCTCCGCGTCGAAACTCCAAACTAATTACACTCGCGCGTCTCGCAGATGAAATTCCGCGTCGCAGTTTTGACGCACGACGTTTATTTATACCGTACGCAGTAAACGGTCCGATGTGAACCCCCCGCGGGGTCTCTTCCCGCGGTAAATACCGCGTTTGGAACGGAGGTAATGGAAATCGAATGGAACCTTTTTAGATTCTGAACGAAGTGAAGAAGCTAGTGTGTTTTTACAATTAAGTATATTTATTTTTTCTTTCTGTGTACAACTTTTCGTATTACTTGTCCAAAAGTTTCGACCAGTAACTTTTTGAAACCGGATTTGCCTCTAGATAGTACTTTAGAGAGGTCATTTTTTAAATTTCTCAATTCTTCAATTGTTTTTTGGAAAAAACTACCCAAAATTTGACAAAAACGACTCGGAAACCATCATTTTTTGATCTGAACTATATTAAAATTTAAACATAGATATAAAATAATATAAGAAAGATTTTAGCGGCGCAAGAAAATTTTGAAAATGTGAAAAAAAAAATTTGGACATTTTTCTAACATTTTTTTTTTCATTTATTTTTTATATTATTAACTTCCTTTGTTCAGAATCATTTTATTGAAGAAATGATTTATCGTTTCTTTAAAATTTAATACACCCGTCAAGAAAATTCCACCCATTGTGCAAAGTATGTCTTTTTTTTTTTAATTATGTGGGTACATACATAATAAATAATAAATATTGATAAAAAATGAAAAATAATAATAATAATTTAATGTTTTAAATTTAAATTTTCCGGATATTTGCGTATAAGGACCCCCACCTCCTTGTCAATAGTTAATCTGGATAATCGGCATTCTATTGTCTGCATAAACGTCGTAAATTGTTCTAGAAGAACACGATACATATTATTTACTAAGGAGTTGAGTTCTGCAAGAATAAAACCATAAAGAAAACGCCAGATTCAAAATATAAAATGCTCGGTTATACCTAAATATAATCTACACCCGGATTTTTTTTAAATTTTAATATTTATTTTTAATTCACTTGGAAACTTCATATTAATTAGTAATTACCACTTATAAACAAATAATTGGTAGGTCGTTTGGAAAATTATTAAAGTGATCATAATATATGTAATATTTGTCCATTTTTACGTTCCTTATAAATATTAATAAAGGAACATTATCAAACATTGTTATATGATCCATCCTGGTTACGACTATGCATTAATGCTTGATTGACTGTAGCATAATATAATATCGATTGATCGTATCTGTCGTTAATTCGGAAAAGCTCTTAGTTTATTGTAGTTCACATTTTTACGTCAATATTTTAGTCATATTTTTACAATAACGCAAAATAATGTGGGTAATATTTATGTGTAAAATACTCGGCTCGGATTAAGAAGTAAGAACGTACCCAAGCGGCGGACTAAGACAGGTTCCTGGTGAGCCGAACGCTTCTGATTTAGTTTAAAAACTAATGGTTAAACGGACGATGGAGGTGATGATTTTCAACTATGATAAGATTACGGTAGGGAACCAGTCCGACGTTCTTATTCCGTTCCGAGTATATTATATTCTATTACTTATCCGGGAAAATCTGTAAAAATTCGATGTACCTATTTCGTTTTTATGATAATTAATTTTCTATATATTTAGGCAATGCATTCTATTTTAATGATTTGGCCAACTTTTACCCATGTTATACCATGATAAGTTATAATATAATTTTTTTGGAAATAAAAAATTACAACTTTAACATTTGATTAAAATTAATAGCAAGCAAAAATTAATAGCAGTCTTATTCACAATAATGTTATGTTTAACTTAGTTGGCAAAAACAAATAAAATGTCAAATTAAGGAAACATTATTATTATTATTTTACTATAATATAACAATAGTTAAAGTATAAATTAAATTTAAAAATATCTGATTACATTTGCTATGAAGGGTTAAAAAAAATATGGTGTCGAGAATCAAAAGAAAACATTTCCATCTTACTCCTTTATTTCAATTAATAAAATTATTTGAGGTATTCTCAAAATTAATTTTTCAGTGTAGTGCTTAAGCTTAGGAAAAGTTGAGACTCATTCAAAACATAATTTATGAACTTAATCAAAAATCAAAATGATAATTTAATGTTTTAAAAATTACAAATATTTAATAATAAAGTCTGCATTAAAATTAATTTTTATTTAATTACTAAATGTCTTCAAATTTTATATTATGTTTACAAAAACTCTAAAACTTTAAAACTTTGAAAAAGAGAAAATTTAATTATAATATTTTAAGTCTATTTAAAATGCGGCCTTAATTATGTTACCAATTCAAATATAATTTTAAAATTTATACTACTTTAAGTTACATTTAATATAATTTTCTAATTAAATTATACACCTATTATATTCTTATAAAATACTATTTTTTATGTAATAATAATACAAATTATTCAATTGAATTCAACATTTTCGAGTTATTATAAATTTCATCTAAAACTAAATTTTTTTTTTTTTTTAACTCATGTTGTTAAACAAACAGTTGAATAATTTAAACTAAGAAAAATAAGGCAACGAACAGTATTATATCGAGCTTCAAAATTGTTTGTCGTGTTTTATTCTAGGTATCCATCAATTTGAATTTCTTTTCCAATATAATATGGTTCATTTTTAATATTTTAATTTTTTTTTTTTTGTTTATATCTGATAACAAATCAAATAATTATTATATGCCAATCTAGCAACATAAGTAAATTCTTATAATTAACAATCAATGGGACCACCTTCCTCTATATTTTCAAACATCGTTATTAGCTGGGCAACAAGTCTACTTTCTTCGGCGTATTTACCGCTTGAGTGATCAGCCGTGACTTATATCTGAATTATAAAAAGACTAACAAGATTTATTAAAATATACGATGTTTCCGTCCAACAAAAACTAATTTTTGTAATTTATAAATCACTGAAGGTTAATCATAGAACACATTAAATTGTTTGTTTAAAATCAAAAACCCAACTTCTATTAAAAATGTATCGAATTAAGATTCTATATAAAACCTGATAAACGTATATTACCTGTAATATTGAATGAACTAGAAACGGATAAATTATTTTCATTTGTTTTTAAAACTACATTAGAGAATTAATGATATAATTTTTGTAATTTAAACTGTATTTATACCATTATCGCTTGTTTAATGTTGTATACCTACATGTTTTAGTACCTACCTACATAATACCTGCATACCTAAATAGTACATTAAAGTAAGCTTAACATTTTCTATCGATAAATGTATTTAATATTCACATATTTTAGTGTAATTCATCATTTTTTGTTAATATCGTGAATGCATTAATTAAATTTGATGATAATTTGCTATTCACTAATAGAATAATGCCTTGTTAGATATTTAAGTTCTAAATATTACCTATTAAAAATTATACAAAGTTATATCTTTTATAATACAAATTGTTAATCAGTAAAATAATTATAGACAAAAAGAATATGTTTTGATTATAATTTAGTACCTACCTATACCTATACCAATATTCTTTATATTTTAAATTTGTATTTTAAATAAATTTCTATATTGTTTAATATAATATAATATATAAGCTACATAAATAAATTATACCATTTTATTTATACCTTCCTCTCTTGTATTTGTGTTCTTCCTTATTTGCATTATATTTTAATCCCCATCTTTTTCATTGTCAACTCAAGCGTGATAATTATATTATTTAGTTCACACAATGTGTTATAACGTATTTACAATACCACATGTCATATTTTTCCGTTTTGTACTTTTTGGACGAAACGTTTTCGATGTAATAATAACAGTACCTAGTCACCTACGTACCAATGGCGTATATATAAGAAGCATTCCCATATTGCCGTAGTACCCCCAAAATTTTGTCAAATTCGTAAGTCAAAATTTTCCTGTCATTAATATTTTCCTGCTATATTTCGGTACTATCACATTATATTAATATGGTTAACGTATTACTGCGTTAGGTAAAATCACGCAATAATTTAGGTATGGTAATATAAAAATAATTTTCTGTCTATGACTTTTTTTGCTCATCGTTCTATTATAGCCCTCTCCTAAATATTTTCTTTATACGCCACTGCTAGGTACTTACAAACTGCAGTAGGTAAATACCCAGTAAATACACGCTTATGTAATAATATCCCACGCGCATTAGCACAGTTATCAGGATAAATATTTTGATTTAGCCTCCCTAAGGCCATTAACCATTTACAATTTTCAAAAGAATATATGGTGTTTTGAGTAGTTTTTGGGGCGCAAGTCTTTTTTTACGTCTTTGCCCACGCGTATAAGCGTAAATTGCAGCCACCTAAATAGAATTATTCGATTAAATCTCCCCCCTCCCGATTTGTCAATATTCAACTAATTAATATATAAACGATAAAAAAAACTTCCCAGTTTAGAATTTGAAGGCAGAATTATTTTTCTTTAAATTTTTCAAGCATGATTGAATATTATGAAAAAACAATAATGGTGATCATAAAGTGATCGTTTGAATTGATACTTACTAATAAAGTATGGATGTTTTTGAAATCACAATTTCATTTTAGTGTCAGTTTTCCTTTTGGATTCTGAACGAAGCGAAGAAGCTTATGATTTTACAATGACGTTTATTTATTTTATTTTTTATTTTTTCTCTTTCTGTAAACACTTTTTCGTATAGAAATACTTGTCCGAAAGTTTCGATCAGTATCTCTATAGAACCGGAATCACACCCAGATGGTACTTTAAAGAGAGGTCATTTTTCCAATTTCTCAATACTTTTTCCAAGCGCGGTGAAAATATGTCGAAAAATTGACGAAAAATGGCAAAATACGCAATTACCGAAATTTCCGTAAAACTGAAAATTACTTTTTGACATAACTTCTAAAGTAATGCAGCTAGAGACTTGAAATTTTCACCAACCATTAAAAATAGCTACGAAAACATTTCATAAAAATTTTAATAAGATTTGATCAATTTTGAGTTAAGTACGGCATTTTGAAAATTTCGGAAATTTCTCATTTTTTGTTAGTTTTTATGAAATACAATTTTTGATTTTTGATATTAAGACTTGAAAATTTAATGTGATCTCACTGACATATATATCTAATGGATCTGAAAAAATCTCGAAAATCGTTAGTCAACTTTTTTTTTATACCCGTTTGAAGTTAGAATTACTACTGAATTCGTTAGTTTTACTTAAAATTACGCACTTTAACGTACATATAAGAAAATTGGCTTAACCGATTGTTTTGAAATTTGGTGGCTAGATAGAAAATTTCATTGCGAATATTTTGGTGTAAT
>JAIPRM010013717.1:0-11229 GCA_025469315.1 Stegophylla sp. TES_Ste_2020
AAAAATGATGGTTTCCGAGTCGTTTTTGTCAAATTTTGGGAAGTTTTTTCCAAAAAAAAAAAATTGAAGAATTGATAAATTCAAAAAATGACCTCTTTAAAGTACGAGTACAATCCAGAGGCAAATCCGGTTTCAAAAAGTTACTGATCGAAACTTTTGGACAAGTATTTCTATACGAAAAGTTGTTCACAGAAAAAAAAGAAATAAACATCATTGTAAAAACAAGAGCTTTTTAATTTTCTTGCGTGAAGCCTATAGCGATTAGTATAAAGAGAGCACCAAAATTACGCATATAAAACGAGAAACAAAGCTAAAAATGTTTTTACATTAATTTTTTTTATATTAAACTACCTACACAATATTATGTAGGTGCATATTAATTCATAGTACATTTCATTAATATTCAAGTTAATTCATGAAAAATTGTTTTCATATTTAATTTGCTTTTACTACTCAAATTGATTAAAAAGCTATATGTTCTTGGAATAATAATATGTATTATTTGAAACAATATCGGTGAATTGAATTTAAAATGTAATGAGTGAAAAGAAATAAAAGCGTTAAATTTGTTGCGGTCAGATAAAAAGTCAGTGTCTGGTTAAAATATTATATTTTTTGACAATAATTATTGTTAATAGTTGTTCATCAAACGTACCCACGACGTGTGGCTACACAGTGTGTTCGGTTTTTCGAGTTCGATGGAAAAGGAATCATCACACGAAACCGATAAATATTCTTTATTTCGTCCGATAGGTAATTATTTTAAAAACGTTATACGTTTACGCCCCCGATCCGAGTAATAATACACTGGAAAATACAATAAATTTATCACGTTTATTGTTATTATATTTCAACAATATATACAATTTATCCGTACGTCATAAGCAAAATAACTATCACGCGAAACTGACGTAGGCGTGCGACGTAGTACATGCAATCACTTCGGGGCACGGGGATGAGATATTATACACGGTTAATAGAACAAAACTTAATTGAAAATATTTATTATACATATATATATAACACAATCGTGTAGGTAATCGATAAAACGACGCGGTCGAGTAAAATATAGCAACATCAGCTATCGACAATGAATTTTTCGTAATTTAGACGAGACTACGAGGGGTGCATCTGGTTTGCGCACATTCACTAAAATTGCAAACTCGTTTGCGCATAATATCATTTTTAATTCAACCACTCGTTTACGCACACATTTCCCTACCCACTTACACAGGCTTAGGACTGTGACTGGCGTGTGTATTCGTTATTTCGTAATCCATAATGTTGTATAAATGTGTGAAAATTTCAAGTTTCTAATCTTAGTCTAGTTTTTGAGGTTACGGTTAAATTACTAAAAAAAAAAAAAAAAAAAGGTTTCATGAAAATCTCGTTTACATTTGGCGCATTTAGCCGTTTTTACCAAATTTTTCTACAGTTTCTCCATGTTTTTGGATGAAAAACTATTGAGAATTTCGAAAAACAACCTGAATTACTTATAGAAATGCAATTTCTAACCTAAACAGATACTTAATGAAAATTTTTTTTATCTACCGATGTTCACAATAGATTATAATAAAATAAGTGACAATAATATTGTAAGTAGGGGTCTTGAGGGGCACGCGTTATTTATTAATAAATATTATCGATTTTCACGGGTTAAATCACGACACAGCACTCAACGATTTTACACACCGAGTCATTTGAATAATAACCCGAAAACGTATTCTCTCGGCCCCTCTCGTACCTACAAAGGCATTTACTTATTATTATAGTATAAAATATAATAGACAGAAACGCAAAACGGAAATACAGTACAGGGTGTTCCAGTACGAAATGATAAATGCAATAACTTTTGTTCAATTAATCATTTTTAACTTCTTTTTTTTGAAAGAATTGTGCTATAGTAATAAAGCATATTTTTTTCGTTATTGTTTTTGTTTTAAGGACCAAAATTTTCATATTTGAAATTGTATACTACAGTTTTAGAAAATATTCATAATAGATTTTGTGAATCTGTTTCATAGAAAAATATTGGTACTTAAATCTCTAATAAAGATTAATCTATTCATTTTTTACCATTTTTTTTTAAGTTAGCAAATAATTTAATAAAATTGTTAAATAAGTCATAATATTACTATGGTTATGACACATTTGACAAATACATAAAAAAAAAAATCTTAGAAAACGAACGGATTGACCTTTATTAGAGATTTAAGCATCAATATTTTTCTAAAAATCAGGTTTACAAAGTGGCTATTAGTAGCTGTAGTGTAAAATTTCGAATTTGAAAATTTGGGACCTAAAAAAAATTATGTATACGCTATTGCTGTAGTGTAATTAAAAAAAAAAAAAAAGTTAAAAATTATTGATAGAACAAAGTTATTGTATTTAACAAATCGTGCTGGGACACCCTATATACACGACTGGCCAAAAAAAATGGAACGTATATAATTATTTTAATAAATAAATCGATTTCTCGAATCCGACCCTCGTGTACTACCCTTATATTTTCCGGTGAGATCGTATTCCGGATCGTACTCGCGGTTAAGTGATTTTTCCGACAAACCTAGATAATTATAATAATAATAATAATAATAATAATAATATATAAAAAAAAAAACCGCGTTTCCCTCGCGCGTCTATCTCGGTCGTCGTCGAGTGTCATGCGTGTACGTCATACGAGGTGTATTATATTTCTTTGTAGGCACGCTGCTATACACGCTTTTTTCATCGAGAATCTATCTCGACTTATACTGCACGTGTCAGCAAACTTCTTTTTTTTTTTTATATGTCGTACCGAGCGAGCGTAAGCTCGTGTGTGTTATATTACCACGGTTTCCGACAGACGAACGTTATTGCGACGCCACCGATGCAAATACAACATAATAGTATTTACTTCATACATCTTTCACGATTCTCCCTAGAACTAGCTAGTTACTGAATTTATTCACTATTATTGGGGGGTTGAGATTTTAAAGCACAATAACAATAATAACCAAGTAAAACGTAATTTATTTTTGAAAAAAGAAAAAAGACAATGACCAAAAATTAACTTAAATTAGAGTTACCTAGAAAATTATTAAAAAATTTACTGATAATTTTAAATTGGAAAAAAAATTAACAACCATGTAGGTTTTGTTAGATTTTCAGTTGTGAAGCTGACTCTATTAACAAAATGTTATTATATCCAAAACTAACGCACTTTATCCAATGAAATGAGCGTTGCACACTTCGTACAAGCTGTTTCGTTTAAATCGAATCCATAATAACATTTGATAAAACACCAAACAGTATGCTGTTAATGCCTTGTAATTATCTTCAACCTTTGTGATTTTAATAATCAGTCAAAATTAAATTATTTTGTTAACATTCAATAATCAAACCTATAAACGAAAACAGAAATAACTTAAGTCCGTATTCCGTTTTTGACATAGATTCAGAACCTATAACTTTTGTCATACATAATATCTATATTGTATAATTGTCACAAAATAAACATACTAAAATATCACAGTGGGAATAAAAGCAAAAAAGCAATAGTAAACATTTACATAAAAAATGCCAATAAAAGTTGGTTTACTTCGATCCAGAATGACATAGAACAAATATAAAATTAGATATCTCTCTCATTTATAAGAAAAAGGAGCATATTCTTTAAAATTCGAGCCCTAATCATTATTATTATTAGAGTCTTAACACTTTAAACTAATTTCAACGAGTTTGGAATAGTTTTTATTTTTAAAACTAGGTTGGCCGGTGTAGGGTACGCAGAGGAGGGGTTGAGGTGTTCAAACATAATTGAAAACATATTTGTGCATCAAAACATGTGAAGAAAGATTAAACGGATTGACATTAATAAATGTACACAGGCATAGAAGCAAATTGTGATGAAACTCAGAACAAAATGGCTAAAACTTCTAGAAAAATGAATTTCTGTGAACTGTGATTTTTTTTTTTTTAATTTTTTACATCTATGTTTATTGTTTATAAGAGAACAGAATTGTAAGTAAAGCTGATTTTCAATATAAAATTTCATAAAATATCACGTTTATTATGTAAACACTTATTATTTTCAAAATCATCCCCCTTTTATTTCTTTTCCGCGTACTCCCGACTAATCATTTTACGCCCACGGTGAACTTATAATATTGTTACTGAGGCGGTAAAAATCACCGGTTAAGGAATAATTTAGCTACACTTGGCGCAAAACTACCCCAACTCGATTAACTTGTCGAACACTGGGTCAAATGTTTGATTTGTTTTGAAAATCGTGCCCCGGAATTTCGAAAGCAACTGCTGGCAGTATAGTAAACTTTGTATTACTGGGGGGGGGGGGGCGTAAAATTATCCGGGAGTAATAATCGACGTTCACAGGGGGCCTGCACCGAACACCCTTTCGACCACCAGTGGTGTCAATTCGCGTTCCATAGATTTCGAAAACACACTATCCAGTTTTCTTTATTTTATTTCATCGTAATTATTTTCCACGTCTCAAAATGGGTCTATTGGAATGCGTAAACTCGTAAACACCACTTGTGTTGTCGATAAAAATGTCGACTGAGTTTACAACCGTCTTGTAGTCATATTGTACAGATTATATAATAATCAACTAATCACTATATGTTTCGGTCCTGCTTGAAGTGTACGGTTACAACATATACAGGGTGATTTTTCAAGCGTGCTCACCCCTACTTTTTACCATAAAAATGCAAAAATTAAGGATTTTTTTTTTTTTTTTTTAAACGTTCAAGTCCTTATTTCCACAAATCTTTTTCCATGTCACCTTAAGTGAGTTACAAGCTTTTGTTTTTCCCCTATTTTAACTGTGTAATTTTTTTACCGGGTTATTTTTCTGTCGATTTTGATTTATTGAAATTTTTTGAAATATTCAAATGTAAATATTTTGGAAAATAGTGTTATGCCCCCCAGTATACCAGTATACGTATCCATTCGGTTTGACTGGAAACAAGCCGCAAACGACGGCGAGTGCGCATTACCGCGTGACAAAGGATTTTAGTTTAAGTTTTAATCATTAGGTCACCGAGGTAGTCCCCTTTTTCGGTTTTAATGTAAAAACAAGGGTTACCGGGTGTCGTAACCGAGTGACAGCAGCCGATCATTGACGGCGCCGGCATGCAAACGACACGGACCCAAATGTTATCGATACGGAGACAAACAGAGGGGGGGGGGATTTCTGGTTTCACCGCAAATAACGGAATATCCGACACTTTTTGACCCTGGAATTATGTTCACTTCGTTCAGAATCTAAAACTGTGAACGGCCGCAAGACGAGTGTTCGGCACAAATAAAAAGCCAGTCTCACACATCATGGAATATATTAGATTAAATTTATACTCCCCCCCCCCTCGCCCATGTGAGAATCCATTGTTCACGTCGTAGCCGCCCAAAAACACAAATAAAAATCCCGCCACTTACGATCCAGGGCCGAGGGGTGAGGGGTTATTGAAACGCGAGTATATTGCCAAACCAATTACGACCGGCCGTCACGATGACGACGACACTTGGCTCCAGAAAACGTCGCGATAAAACACGCGACCAAACACGTACGTTCTTGCGCCTCGTTTTGTAATTCCCGTACGTGCAGCGACTCCGTCAAATTTACTGGTTTTTTTTTCGTAGACAGATGGCGATTTCAATTTATCGATCGACACGTTAATAGGCGCAGATTAATCAATTTTTCCCCTAAAGAGCATCGCTGTTGAGTAATTAAACCTTTTTATCGCGTTTTATAGATTTTGAGCGGAATCACGGAGCAACCTAACCCTTTCAGCGTTAAATTATAATTTTTATCTGGTCGACACAGTGGAATTTGGTTAAAAACGTAAATTTTTGAGAACCCATTTATAATTTAATTAATTTCTCGCCACCCCCCCCCGAGACCCATACTTTGAGAAACGATGATATTTTAGTGTAATAACATTGATTTTATTTCTTTTTTATACAGCTGTATGTCATAGACTTTTAATTTAATTATTGACCGGTTAATCTTTTTAAACATTTTATTTTGTTTTAAGATTCAACAAGTTATTTATAATTTATTTTCATTTTTAATAAATACACGGAATGAACCTTTAGAACGAGATGAACGCCATACAAATGTATCAAATATACAGAAAATTCCTCTTAAAATCAAAAATAATAAAATATGGTTATATGTAATTATGAAATGAATATTTTGCAATCGTTTTATCGTCTACCGATTTCTAAAAATTGTATAAATTTGTCATTTCGTCATAAAATTGTGACATGGAAAAAATGTCAAGAAGAGATCCCATCCCCTTCCACCTTTAATACGCCACTGTAATACTCAGGTGTACTACGGTCTACGATAGACATACCTATGTCATAATAAATGCTTTATAATCATTCATTTCATAACAAAAGAAAATAATATTTTCATTCAAAGTATTAAATTCATAGTTACAATTTTCAACGTATAAACAATGATAAAACGAACCAAACTAATTGCGTACTAGCTAATTTTATATTTTAAATTTTATGTAGATAATTAACAGTGTAGCACGGAATAGTTAAACATTACATTACTTTTGTGTCGCTTTAAGTGTCGTTGATAATTTTGTTATTCTGGTTTTATAATAAATAAAACACAATTACGGTCAAAAGATTTAATTGCTTCAGAGGAGATTTTCTTTCTAACTGTTACTTTTCCCGGAGTTAAAGTAGAGAATTCATAATCAAAATGGTGTTTGAAACGTACTTGGATAGTTAGGCCAACCTCACAGTTTGTTTTTTTTTTTTTGTACATTATAATTTAATAAGAGCATAATGCGCGTAGAGCATATTTCGGTTCAGATATTTTCTTGTTTAGAATTTTGTTTGCAGCGTATTGTAACAATAATTAATGAACAGTAAGTAGACATTTTTTTTTTATTTATTTTTTTTTTTTTTTTAATGAAATAAGTCAAAGTGGAATTATATTTTGTAACAGTAATTCATTTCTTCATTTTCTAAGTAAGTTATAAAAATATACTCGTTTTCTTTTCAACTCGTCTCTGTATAATATATACCCTTTTCGAATTACTCGTCTCGAAACGTACTCAAAGAACAAATTACTCTTCGAACACTTTTGAAATTATGTTGAACATCTCCGAGTAGTGATCGCGTATAATTCTTATCTCGGTACTCGCATATATAGAGTTTTTCATTTCGCGGAATTATTGTGGTCAATATTTTGTTTTTTTGTTTTTTTGAAATGCATTATTTTTTTAATACGATTTTTATTTCATGGTAATTACGTATTTTCTATGTATGTATACGTTTCAACTTTATTTGAACATGAAAATTAAAAAATTATATTATTATTTTTATGATTTATTTTAACTGTGCACACCTTTTTTTTTTTTTTTTTTAGTAATTTGAACACAAGTTTTCTCAAAAAACATAGCGTAAAAATAGCTGGTTTTGTCGTTATTACTGTAGCAGCATTTTTTTTTAAGTTAAAAATTATTAATAAAACAAAAGTTACTGCATATTATATCAAATCGTACTTGAACACCCTATATGTACATTTCCAAGGGCGTAGCCATGAGGGGGGGGGCAGCTAGGGGCAAATGCCCCCCCTGATCAAAAGCCTATGTTTTTAATATGTTGAATATCGAATATTCTAATGAATATTTTAAATGTTATGCTTACGTGCCCCCTAGTAAAAATCCTGGTTACGCCCTTGTACATTTCTATATCAATTCAGTGCTGGAATCTTTTGAAGAATAATATTCTTACCGCAATTGCTTTTCTTCTGCATGCATATTTTCCTGTACCTTTGTGTTATTTTGGTTTTCTTCCTAGATTCGGGTTTTCAAATATTACTCGCTTATCAAAATAAATCGGTAAAACGTCTGGAGAACAGCGATTTATCAAAATACCTAAACATTCCTTTTATTGCTCTCGTATAATAATTTCCTTGGTTTTTATTTTTTGTTTTTGCAGTTCTCGCTCGTTCCAAAATGAAAATATATTCGTATAAGTACAATATAATATATTGAATATAAAACTACGTTTTCCATACATATTATAATTTATACACATATTATATATATTTTTTTTTTTTCATTTTTGAACGCATCTGTTTCTGATTTATTATACTTCTAAAGCTTAGCAAGTCTTACTTTTCGAGGAATTTATAAAACTTCTAAAATTAATATTACACTCAAACAGTCAAACGAGAGAAATTATTTATGATAACGAAATATAATATATTACAACAATATTTAACTAGACTTTATGTTTACTTTGAACAATATCCATTATTTTATTTATTTATTTATTTATTTATTTTTTTGAAAAAACAAACGGCAAACATCTGTTTCACTTTGTTTTCTACGTGCGAAAACGTTCACGCCAAAAATTTAGCAATAACAGTATTTACACGTATATTTTTAACCGACATAAGTGGTTCAATCCATAAGAAAATAATCAATAGATCAATACATAATATTATGAGGCTTCAAGTTTCAAAACCAGCTAAAAGATAATTTTTTCAAAATGGATTTTTTGGTAAAAATATTGAACATCAAACAAGGTTATAAATCGATATTAAATGAGGACAGAAAATTGCGGTTAGTATCAAAACCAGCCATCTAACGATGTTTATTTCAAATCAAACCATAATTAAACACACATGTTTTTATCTGCTGTGGTAGTAGTATTCAAATTTTTTTTTGTTTTCATGAAATTAAGTATTAACTATAATTAAGTTCTATTTGGTTATTATTTTTTACTATTGGGTAATTATATACATATGAAATTCAAAATGTTTTGTATTTCTAAAATTTTCCAGTGTTTGTTTCAAAATCACCATCTCATACAGTCAATTTCAAAACCAGCCATAAGTGAAGAAAAAATTAAAAAATTGTTGGTTTCAAAAACAGCCATATGCTTAAATTCACAACAAAACCAGCCATTTCAAAACCATAAATTTATTTAACTCTTGTAATAATAATTTTACAAAATATATTTTCACATACAATATGTGTACCATTCAAAGCTTTGATTTCATATTTAGGTATTATAAAATTATAGACCAAGTATTTTACGTTATTTTCGTTTTTTGTTGTTTCTGAAAAATTTCGAAAATTGTTTATAGCTGGCTTTGAAACTAGACGCATATGTAAGTTGCCAAAAAAAAAAAAAAAAAAAAAATGTTAATACTTATATTGAATTGCATTCTTCATAGCTAAATTATATTACATTATATTATACTAACATCCGAAATAACAGACATACGTTTTGTATTTGTCGTATTTAATGTTAATGTTGCAAACGACGCGCAACCGCAATAATTAATATACATCAGTTAAGAACATTTATTAAGCGAACGCAGTACAGACGATTTAATTGAATTTGTTCAATCACAGAGCACGTGAGTGGAGAAAAGTAATTATTTTATTCGCCTTGGATCTATTTTGAGTGCATATCATTATTGGATCACGGGCCGAGTTAAAAATCGCGTTTTCCTCGAGGAGGCGCCCAGGACACAGAAACTATATTTCGAATTAGAAAAGCCGAAAAATATATATGCAGAAAAAAATCCATAAACCAAAATATTTAATATGTATGGTACGATGAATTACCATAAAGCGCGCGTAAGTGAATGAAAATAACGGTAATAACTTTCTTTTTTTTCTTTCTTAAACTCTTTCAAATTAAATTTTTCGGCATTTCCATAGAAATTAAATATTAATTCTTATGTCCGAAAAATAATATAATAAAAGATTATTTTTTACTTTTAATAAAATATGTTCAAACTTTCGCAATAAATATTGCGTTTAGTATTCTATACAGGTAGGTGCAACAATAGTTTGTTTATTTTCGTTTTTTTTTTCGGTGTATTCTGTTATGAAAATATACGCTAACGTGTATAACACTATAGCTGTTTGAATACACGTATTCGAAATATCTAAAAAACCGGACATACTTCCGCACGATGGGTGTTCTTCGCAAGACGGGTGGGATTCTCTTGACTGGTGTATTTAATTTCAAAGAACTTTAAAAATTTTCCATCTAAGTTAAAATTTTCATATAGTTCGGATCAAAAAATAATGGTTTCTGAGTCGTTTTTGTCAAATTTTGGGTAGTTTTTTTCAAAAAAAAAAAAAAAATTGAAGAATTGAGAAATTTAAAAAATGACCTCTTTAAAGTACAATCTAGAGGCAAATCCGGTTTCAAAAAGTTACTGATCGAAAATTTCGGACAAGTATTTCCATACGAAAAGTTGTACACAGAAAAAAATAAATAAACATCATTGTAAAAACAGAATTTAAAAATCCCGAAAGTGAGCGAAGAATAAAAACCGAGTGAATTAACAGCGCTTTAGGGCCGGAGTGAATTTAAAAAGAGAAGCGTATAAATTCATCGTTACAGAAAACATTCGGACGGATATTATTCGTCGTGATGCCCTTTGTACCTCTCTACCGACCGAACGGATGGAAAGTTCACGTTTTATACTCCGAGGTCGGGGCGCGGCTTTGTTATATGGCTCGGCGGCGGCGGGCAGCGAACATTACTCTTACCGCATTTATAATACACCGTATACCGCGTATGTGGTAACATACGTATATTACGCGAGATATAATTCATGTCTTACGGCGGCGTTTGAACTGTAAGCGCGGAGAGAACGGTATTTCACCCCCTTCCTCCCGGCCCGGTAGTCGAAAGAGTGGAAAAAACTCCTCCTCGTACGCTCGATTAATTTCTATATGTTTTATATTAATATGTTCGTATAGGTATGTGCTCGCGTGTACGGAAATGAAACAATAACAACGTCGTCGGGGGTGGGGGTGGGGGTATTTACGACGCGGAATGTGATGAACGCACGAAGAAACAGCGTGTTAGGGACAGAGCAGGCGAATACAAAAATAGGTTATCCCTTTGGATAAGATTTTTTTTTTTTTAAATTTAGTAACTGTATCACAGATCGAATAAAACCAGATTATGCGCTCTGGGTATATCAGAAAAAAAAATGCACTTTGACGATTAAATTTGATACAGTAGTGTGCTTGAATCTAAAGTTTTTATTCTCTATCATTCTAACGATTAAAATTTTGTTCCAATATTCAGGACTGTATTTAGATTTTTTCCCCCCTGGGGCAACACAATTGAGCCGCCCTCCCCCTCCAACCCATAAGGAATGTTATATAAATACAAAACTACCCAAAAACTACTTGACAAGTTTTCATAAAAGAATAAAAA
>JAIPRM010013718.1:0-11228 GCA_025469315.1 Stegophylla sp. TES_Ste_2020
TAATTTTATATATTCGACTGTCTGCTATTCTACTTGGTATAACGGTAGCCGCGCTTAATTAATGACGAATGAAACGACTAGATATTATGGTATCGTTTTAAACCTGAAATTCGCAAATGTTACCTTATATTTTAGAGGTTTTTCCTCTATTTTAATTTAAAGATTTGTTGGCCA
Source organism: Stegophylla sp. TES_Ste_2020 (assembly GCA_025469315.1). Classification (NCBI taxonomy): domain Eukaryota; kingdom Metazoa; phylum Arthropoda; class Insecta; order Hemiptera; family Aphididae; genus Stegophylla; species Stegophylla sp. TES_Ste_2020. The sequence goes on from JAIPRM010013718.1 coordinate 175, forward strand.
GACTCGTACCCCTTAAAAAATTTCGAGTACCCCCAAGGGGTACGCGTACCACAGTTTGAGAATTCCTGCATTGTACAACATGGTCACCCCGGATACTGTATAGTATAATCAATCGTAACGATCGGACGCTATGAAATGGCCGGTCGGGGGCGTGCGCGGCGCTAGACTATTATAATAGTAGTAACGCCAGTGCGTCGTGCTGAAAAGTTTTCTCCACTCGATTGGCCCCGTTCGATAGGTACCTATGTCGGATTTAATCGAGTTTATTGGATAAAATATTGCCATTGTTTTCCAACTGTACGCAGCACGTGCTCGCGGCCGGACCTCTCGCAGTCGTCGTCGTCGCGAACGTCATTATGTCTGTTGAGGAGAGGAAAACAACGGACGAGGACGTTGTAGTACTACGCCCACCTCGGACAATCCTCCCCTCCCCCCCCCGGTAGTGCAGCGTTATCGTTTGAGAGGCAAAGTTCTCCACACAACTCGGTAGACAAATAAGTGCCTACGATTCGCAAACTAGGCTAATTGACCGTGTTCGAACTGCGTGTGCGGGTCACGAGAAACGCGGGGCATTCGATTATTATGGTCGGTCCGCGGTGTTTGGACAGACTTTATTGCAGCAGCAGCCCTAGTAGAAACATGGAATTTACCGGTCAGACGTTTGCGGGTCGACAAAACTCCAGTGACACTAGGTCGGTCGGTAAATTTAATAATATGCTTTTTCTCACATTTTCCAATCAAGTATTAAGTTTGATGGTTTAGTTTTTTTTTTTTTTTAACTCCTGTTCGTTTAAAACGTATAATTTACAAATCCTTTTACATTCCAAGCGGTAGCGAAGAAGCTCATGATTTTACAATGGTGTTTATTTATTATTTTTTTGTATTTTTTTTTTTTTTTTTTAATTTTTCGTACAGAAATACTTGTCCAAAAGTTTCGATCAGTTACTCTATAGATCCGGAATCACACCCAAATTATGGGACTTTATGGAGGTCATTTTTCAAAATTTTCAATACTTTTTCCAAAAACGTGGAAAATCTGTCAAAAAATTGACAAAAAACGGCAAAATATGCAATTATTAGAATTTCAGTAAAATTGAATATTGCTTTTTAACATAAATTCAAAAATAATTCAGAAACTTGAAAATTTCACCAACTTCTTTGTTTACCAAACTAAGTTAGTCAATTTTTATGTAATTCAATTTTTGATTCTTGATATTGAGACTTGAAAATCTCACTGACATATATGTATAATTTACCTGGAAAAATCTCAAAAATCGTAAGTCAACTTTTTTCTTTATACCGTTTGAAATTAGAATTGAAACTTGGTACCTAGGTAGAGAATTTTATTGTGTATATTTCAGTGCAATAAAATTCTTACAGACAAAGAATAAAATATTTTACAAGGGTTTGATTTAAAAAAAATATGTAGTCTAATTGTGGAATCAGAGACTGGAGTAGAAATGATTTAAAAGTTTTCTCTTCATCAGTTGTTTATTTAGTTTTTAGTTTTTTAAATGTTAAAAAATCAAAATCAAATACTTACACAACATTTTGTTAATTTAATTTTTAATTTACATATTATAATGGTGACGAATGGGATTTTAATCTTTTTGACTCTAGATTAAGGGTTTCCGTTCCGTGAAATGAAAAGCCAGTTATACTTTGCACTCGGTATTTCTCACTCCTCGGGTGCGACTTGGTGGATGTGTTAATTTTAAAGAAACGATATGTGACTTCTACAATAAAATTATTCTGAGGGCACCTTAAGTTTATATAATGAAAATATTTTACTCAGAAATTATAAAGTTTATTATTATTACTAAAGAAATATTTTTTACTCGACCAATTTTATACCTCGCACTATTAGCTGAGAACATGAAAAAACATTATAGGATGAGAAAAAAGTATTAGAAAACTAATTCCAATTCAAAATGTTCTAGTATTAATAATGTTTCTTTCGCCAAAATATATTTTATATTATGGTCTATCTATATTTAATTTTACATAAAATTCGTATTAAACACTTGTATAATTTTGAGTAAAGATTTAAAAAAATTTGTAAAAATTATGGAAAATTTCGAAAAATTCCCTCTCGAAAGTTGCATCTAGAGCAAAATTTTGATTCAAATAGTTTTATAATCGAAATTTTTAGACGAATATTTCTATACTAAAACGTGTATACAGAAAAATAAATAAATACAAAATAAATTAACATCACTTGTAAAAACCATGGTCAAAACCACAGTCTCTTTCGAAAATTGGGGGAAAATCCGTTTAATGTACCAAATATTTATTTATAAGTATAATATAATTTGATTTTTTTTTTTTTCTTATAAATATTTACCTGTCAGAGCCAGTATATTTCACTTTGCCTGGCAGTAGAGACGTACCCGTGCCGAGCTGTACCCTAGCTGTTGGCCCGCAGGGTGTTGCCAGTTTCCCGACCTCCCGATTCCGTTGACGCCTATCACTGAAACATAACAATAAAATAATTTCGATTAGTTCTCTGTTCTAATTCTGTCACGTGGTCGTAGTCAATATAATTTTTTCTGGATTTTTCAAAATGACGAGACTAAGAGTAAATTAAACAGTATAATAACCAATACAGTCAATGTTACAGAATAAACCATATTTTAAGAACATCATAATATTTTACGGATTCTTTTTGATTTCCTTCAAATTAATGTCACTAGATTAAAATTCGTCTAGGGCATTTTACTAGGGATAAATTTTTAATATTTACTCAGTGATATTATGACAAATCAAAGTAGATAGTTTGTAATTTTTCGATTACTATTACAAAATTACTGATTTCTAATAGATTATATTATTATAAATTTATAAATGAGTAGAGTTGGGATTTCCATGCATTTCGAATTATTTTCTTAAGCTTTCTATGCGATGCTTGTGTTGACACAAATTAATTTCATGTACTTTTTGATATAAGAAAAATAAATTTAATTTTTAATTTTTTTATTTAGATTCTAAATTAATTTTCTTTAACTTTTAGATCATTTAATAATTTGGGATGCTTTTTATGAGTTATTATATCAAAAATTCAATTTTGGAATTTTGTCAATGATTTTTATATATTACTATGATTTTATATAAAATGTAAAATATATATATTATATTATATATTTATATAAAATTTCATATTTTACACCAATTTCAATAAGAAATAAATATAATTTAATGCAATTTTTTAGTGAATTAAAAGCATGTTTTTTTTTATTAAAAGTATTTTTTGTTGTAATATTTGAGTTACTTAAATATATTTTGCATTTAATATGATATATATATATATATTTAATTTTAAGAATATTCAAATTCCAAACCTAATTATGAAGTATCAACTATTAATTTAAATTTATTCAAATTAATAAAATATTTATGTTTTAGGCTTTATTATTAGTTTTTTATTATTATGAATTGAATTATTAAATAATTCATATTATTATTATAATAATATATTTAAAAAAAAAATTGTCAACTACCAAATTTCCTTCCCTCGTTGTAAAAGTCTAATTTATCCCACAGTGAGTTGGGGAGGAGAAGTACCCTTAGCTCTTTCAGTTAAGATCCGAAGTTTGGGTTCATTATTATCAACCGAAAAATATTACGCCCGTCATACCAGAAACGAGTTCGTAGGAGGACTCATGAGGGTATTCATTAGAATAATGATACTGTGGCAATCTCATGTGTTGTATAATCAAATGGAAATTTCGTTTAATGACAAAGACACAAACGCCAAAGGCAACAAACGATGGACAAACGACAGGTAACATTCGGTCACTGTATAAAAATTATGTTGTTGTGAGAGTTTGTTGGTTTTAGAGTTTGCGCCAGCAGGAAGTATTCACTCATATGAGGGTAGTGTTAATAATTAAAATTAAATGACTCACTTAAAGTAATATATTAACATTTAAAACAATTAAAACTATTATTTTCCGATAAATAGAGGTATATAAGAAAATAATTGTGTGAAAATTTGAAAAATATCAGATGATGAGATCTAAAAAAGAGATTAGAACGTTTTATTCTCTTCTACTTTTTATAATCATTTAATTACCTTTAAAAATTGTTTCGCTTTTTCATTCGTTTAATAATAAATTTAATTTTTAACTTATATTGTTGTGTAAAATGTTGAATATTTTGTGACATTATATTGTAATTATTTATAAGTAATATATACAATTATATTTTATTGCATTGGATCACGTAGTAAATACGCAAAATATGATAAATACTATGAGTGTGTTGTTTGAAAAATAAAAAACAGTGATTCTATATATAGGCAACAGACATTGTGCGCGCCATGCTTTGTATGTTGAGTTTTATTAAATTACATAATTTTTTTTTTCTTTGCAAATGTGCGTTAAAAAACAAATTTTTCTATTCTGCAAAGTGAAAACGCAGAAATTAAAAAAAAAAAAAAAAAAAAATTTAGCGCAAATTCAGATACGTCTGTATATTATGACCACTGTAGTGGGAGAACGTTTTTTTAAAAAATGTCATTGAAATTTTAGTTATATATCTTATATAGAATAAAACTGCACAGTTAATAAAACATTTTTAATTGTGTGCATTAAAAATATAATAATACTATTCAAAATAACATGTTAATTGTGTTAAATTCTTCGAGTGAAAAATGTATTGTTTTAAAGATAATTACTCACAAAACATTTAGACAATTATTAGAAACTATTTGATTCTTTAAAAGAATTACCCACTTAAACGGTAAAACAAGCCGATACTATTGCCGGAAAGAGAAGTACTTAAATCTTAAAATCCGAACAAAATGTTTAAGTATGCATTAAAATTACAAAAAATGATGTGAAATCACTAAAAGTAAAAAGCTCCAAAATTTGAAATATAGTGTTACATGTAAAATATACGCGTTACATGATGCGAATCATGATAAATCTGGAATTTAATAATGTCCTAAAGAACCTTCCCCCGCACTCTTTAAAAATCAGTGCCAACTCATGAATTATTCTCAAATACGTGCTTTTTCAATAACCGTCTTAATACACTCACTCGTTTTCAACGCGTGGAACCACGATTTAAAACGCCAGAGAAAAATATAAAAAAAAAAAAAAAAAACGTCTTTGCATCTGGTGTTCGTGAGCTTTTACCCGTTTCATCCGGCTAAAATCGAATTCGTTTCCCGAACCGTAAGCGCCATATATCCTGTTTCAACCGGGTTTTACGGATAGTACCTCTCCTCCTCACCGTGCACGATCCCTTCAGCATCATCATCCCTTGCTGCTGCCACAGACCGAACCGGAAACACTAACGAAACACACACGCACGCACACAAACGTACGCCGGTCGTCGAATCCCCGTAAATAAAACCGTCAAAGTGACCGGGGGGGGGGGCGTGAGCACGGATAATGGCGGATACGCAAGTTCGACCGGAAGTTTAGAGAGCCGATTAAAAATACGGGGTGACGGCGGTAACGACGTGCGGCGATAAAGAAAACGCAAGTAAGGGTTGCGTGCTAACACATTCTCTCTCACACGCACGCACAACATACACTGACTGTTTCGTATTTACGTTCAACGACGTTAAGTAGAGATATTTACTTTTGTGTATCTATACTTATATACATATTATTGTGTGTGTGTGTGTGTGTGTGTAAACGGTAAAATGTTTAATACATAGGTAGTTTTTCCTTGCACACGTTTTATCACATCGGCACATTATTATATCATCGTTATTGTTTAATGTACCACGAAAAAATATCCGAGAAAAGAATATTATTATATTTCATATAGAAATATTGGAAAAATTGGATTCCAGTAAAAAAAAAAAAATATGTATATATAGATTAAAATAGATCAATACACTAACCTACTCTGATATCAAAAATCAGATAAAAAATATTTGCCTTACAGAATGGGACAAACTATGGAAAAAACAAACCCAAAAGTTTAGCGAAATTAAAAGAACTATCTAAAAGTGGCGAACAAACAATAAAAATAGAAAATATGACACGGTAATAACTACACTCAGAATTGGTCACACTTGATGGCCAAGGAGGAACCTCCATGGTGTCCAACATGTGGTACTCCACTTGCAATTAAACATAATATACTAACCGAATGCCGCAAATACGAATCAGCAAGAAGCGAAAACAACATACCAGATTAGTTACAAGACAGCCTAAGACCTCGAATTGAAGCAACAGACAATATAATAAATTTTCTTAAGCAAACAAATTTATATAAATTAATTTAATTTTAGTAATAAGAACCTCTGTATAAAATAGCATAATTTTAGTATAAGCTAATAACCGTTGTAGTTGAAGCTTAAAGACCAATAAAAAAAAAAAAAACATTGTGGTTGATTTAATTTTGAATTAACACACTTATTCGTAATTTTAAAATTTATTTGAAATTTGTATACGTTCCGGTCCCATGAAATTAGTGATCATTTTCATAATCAGCAACTAATTAAACATATTTTTATAAATAATCTTTATAACGCCAACAAATATTACACTATAAGGGGTATTTATAGAACTTTTAATGACACCACGTCTACAATACTGATTCAGAGTAAATTTACAATCAAAAATGTTGCTAGACAAAATATTTGGATGAGTTTTTCACAAAAAAGGGTTCATAGAAAAACTAAAATGTATTATTTTCTCTAGTTGACTAAAATCTACTCTAATTGACTGATTATAACAAAAATTAATACAAGTTAACATGTGATATAAAACCAATTTCTATAAAATTTGTTTTAAATATACATGGAAATTCGCAGAAAAACTTTCAGCAAGAAAAAATATTGAGTACAACTAATTTTTAAAAATTATTATGATTTTAGTGGAAAAAATCATTGCTTTATGATGAACGATTTTTTAAGATTTCTTCGGGACAGTTAGACATAACGTATTAATAATATAAATGAGTAAAGTTGTATTACATTTTCATTTCATAATATCAAGAATTTAAAATTTGTATCTGAAATAACTTACAAATATTGAGATGTTTGCAAAATGTTACAATTCTATATTTATTTTACAAAGTGGTTCAACATGTTCAGTCTGTAGTTCCCTCGAATTTTCATTAGTTAATCATTAAAATTGACAAAACTTTTGAGAATTTAGAAAAATAAGTACTTTGTAAACCAAAGTCTCTACACTTGAACTATCTGTAACACGAACTGATCTGAGCCAAAAAAAAAAAAAATCTCTATATAAAAATATATAAAAAAGAAAACATAATAAATCAACGTCATAGTAAAACCACCAGCTTTTACGCTGTGTCTTTGAATAAATAGTTCTAAATTTATCTTTAACGAACGCTGTATACAGTATACTTATGATGTCGTTTTGAGTTAGGCGATGGGTGGGAAATTTTTTTGACCTCAAGTACCAAAAATTCAACTGATTTTTTTTTTTCTATCAGCCGGGTGCCCTAAAATAATAAAAAATATTTGAAGTAAAATATTTCTTATTTTAAATATTGCTTTATTGTAAATAGTAAACGAATATTGTATTTCGTGTTCAATGTCTTGTCTATTCATAATACACAAGACGGTTCGACAATATAATATTCATCTAAAAAATGTCCACGGCAGTGAAAGCTTACTATTAAAACGTTCTCAGCTGTTTATTCATTGAAATTAGTATTTATAAAATATCGTTAATTATTTCATACATTATACCCGCAGTGATAGACTGAAATCATTTTTTTTTACTAAATATTTTTTTAGCTCAACTCTTACAATTGCCTGTATGATATTCTCCTTTGCCACCCGTTAAATCCACCCCCGCATCAAAATTACATATTATATCAAACTATCGTTGGTACCGTGAACTCGAGAATCAGACAGTACATACCCACATATAGTGACCCACCTGTCCATAACAGTGGCGCAACCAAGGGGGTGTTTTGGGTGTCCATATTTATGGAAATTTTGTTCAATGAAAAAATTGAAAAAAAGAAATCTTGTAAAACTACACTGTAATCATTATCTCTATTAATTTAGAAATATATCATGGTTAAAATAAAAACAATATTTAAATATTGCTCACTGTTTTATGAAATATTTAACATTAGGTTATCAATAGGAGTTAGAATATCTATTACAAATTATAATTGGTAATAATTTATTATGATGTAGTAGAAATCAAGAAACAAGATATCTGTTCAAAATAATAAGTACTGTTGTTTAGTCTAATGTAATTATCGTTATCAATTTACTATGTAGGTAGGTGAACATTTATTTTAAAGTTACTTGTAACATATTTATGCAGAAAAATCTTTTTTAATTTTTAGAGAAACTGAAAACGCGCTTTAAAATATTGTTGAATACGCGATGCAAAATTTTATTTATCTACTACGAATAACGTTATAAAAAATGTTAGCTCAGATAAAAGACAATTTATTAAATTTTGATACACGAAATTTCTGTTCAATGAATTCTCGTAAAATTTCCATTAACATTGATATAACTTTATATTTAACTATAATTATAGTAGAAGTTTATAGGCGGACACCACCCCTCCCCCCCGCCCCCTTGAAAAATTCCTAGTTGCGCCACCAGTCCCTAAAAATAAGTGACGCGACCACGTAAATGCATATACTTTATCCCACTCTGGTTTGAGACACAGTATTTTATTGTATATTCGCCGAGTAAAAAACAAAATAAAATAAGTTTTAAAAACTTCCCCCGATGAAATCGTATTCTTATAATTCCCGCGATGTGAAATACCTCGGATTTTTCCGTAAATTTTTCGCAGGCTCTTGACTTCAGTCAAGTATAATGGATTGTTCATCCCTCGGACGAAATAGTTCAAATCGTTCGGATAAACGTCGATATGGTGACCGCGCGGAGACTCTGTGGCAGCGGTTATTTAAAATTAATCGCGGTACCTAACACGTCACACACTCGTAAGTCACATAAACTTTGCTCGAGGGAAATGCGACGTTGTACCGCCGTAAAAACCGTCAGTGGCATTTTCTCGAATTCCTACCACCTCACCTCCTCATAACCGAACCACACGTGTTCCGCGAATTAAATCCGTCAGCAAGGGTTTAAAGGGGATGGGGGGGGGTGATAGTGTGTATAAAACGCGTTAAAAACGTTTGCCGAGTTTCTCGGGGGGAGGGGGGTGGAGGAATAATAATAAAAAATAAAAAAAAAACGACAAATTGAAAAAAGCAATATTTTCGTATATTTATAATGTATAGAGAGAGAGAGAAAAAAAACGCGTAACGAATAAAAAGAAACTCGACGTGTAAAGTCGAGAAGAGACGTTTTTTTTTCTCACTCTTATTATTTATTTATTTATTTTTTTTATAACCGTCAATCCGTGTAACGGGCGTACAAAATGCGTTTTAACGGTGACACTATGACGTATATTACGCTTAGTGTTAGTGTTTGTTTATTGTTGCACCGAGGGCGTAAATACGAATATCCGCATTATTTCCAACGAGAAAATAGTGTATGTTATTATTACCATGATATTGATCATTCCGCACAGTGATCCATTGTTTTAACCATGGCGATAACGATAATAATAATAATAACAAAATAATATAACCATTTATAGCAGGCGCGTAGCCAAGATTTTCTCATGGGGAGGGTTCACAATTTTTTTCGTTAACTTACTGGTATTTATTTCAATCCTTACGACCTAAAGTGTTACTATAATTTCACGAAATATTAATTTTTTTTATGAATGTACGATATACCAAAAAAAAAAAAAAGAAAAAGAAAAAAAACCGGACATACTTCGCACGATGGGTGTACTTCGCACGACGGGTGGTATTCTCTTGACGGGCGTATTAAATTTTACATGAAAATGTAATGCCCTGAACAAAGGAAGTTAATAATATAAGAAAAAAAAAATTTTCAAAAAATGTCTAAAATTTTTTTTCACATTTTCAAAATTTTCTTGCGACAAAATCTTTTTTATAGGATTTTCTATCTACGTTTAAATTTTCATGAAATTCGGATCAAAAAATGATGGTTTCCGAGTCTTTTTTGTCAAGTTTTGGATAGTTTTTTCCAAAAAAAAAAAAATTAAAGGATTGAGAAATTCAAAAAATGACCTCTTTAAAGTACAATCTAGAGGCAAATCCGGTTTCAAAAAGTTATTGATCGAAACTTTTGGAAAAGTATTTCTATACAAAAAGTTGTACACAGAAAAAAAAATAAAAAAAATAAATAAATAAATAAAAAAATAAATAAATAAACATCATTGTAAAAACACTAGCTTCTTCATTTCATTCAGAATGTAAAAGTAAGAAACGTAATAAAAATTATATTTTCTATAAATTTTAATATTTTGTATTACCTATTTATGCATATGGCATACGAATAACTGATCTTCATATTTTATACAGTATTTATCAATGTATAGATTTGAAAAAACTGTACATTTTTGTATTTAAATTTAGTTTTAGAATATCTCAGTCTACTTATTTTTTGTTTACTTTCGCGAAGTCTTTAAAAAAAAAAACTCAAAAATTATATATCATAAATTACAAAATACAAATTTTACTACTAAACTATATTTTTATTATTAAAGATCAGAGGTAATATTATATACTTTGAATATTTTGATGAAAAAAATTCCTGCGTAAAAATAAACAATTCATCTCGCTGAAAATAGACGAAAACACAATGCAATTATAGGTAATATTGAATACCAGAGATTTACCCACGACCGCGAATTGAATTTAACCCGTTTAAATCTATACAAAATCATGATTTTTAATAAAGAAATGGATGACAATATATTTAATTCGACCGAAAAGATTTTGGAGAAAAACTAAAACAAATGTTATTATTAAGTTTGAAGTTTTTTAAATCTACGATTTTTTCTATACTTCTATTTTTTCAAGGGTGCTCAGAATCTCCTGGGAGGGGTTGTGACCTGATAACCCCCCCCTTGGCTACGCCCCTGCAATAACCGATAACGATTTTACCCGTTTTTCCCCTTTGTACCTTAAATCTTAATTCCACGCATAATAATATAATATGTAAGCAACACGCGGTGCAAAAGGTTTATTCATAATTCGGTTTTCCA
>JAIPRM010013719.1:0-11228 GCA_025469315.1 Stegophylla sp. TES_Ste_2020
TTAAAGTAATACAAAGTTCGTCACAAATTAGTCAAGCAACACACACACTTTATAATTTCGTATTACACACATTGAATTTTGTATTACACACAGTGTGGCGTATTACACACAAAAATAGGCCCTGTCCTACACTAGAGGTGTGAAGAGTGCACACAGTGCGAAATATGTCGGTTATTCCACAATTTTTTCAAAACATCCTTGTATTTTGAGTTTTTATATTTATTTGAGTCCAATCCGCGCGAGCCGGGAGTACGGATTTGACTCAACAGATGTCAATATATTGTGGGCGTTACTGCCGTGTAACATATCGTTATAGGCTGACCGGGCAGCGAGAGTTCGTTCCGATTGTGGACTCGTGAACATAATAATAATAATAATAATAATAATAATAATAATAATAATAATATAACAGACAGTTACACGTTATTTTTTCATCAGCCACTTCGTGGAAATAGTAATTTATTCGGTGCTGAAATAACAAACTGAATATTTTTCTTTTACTGCAGCGTGTTCCGAACAACAAAACATATATGCACAGAAAAAACGGTCTGTTTTATTTTCCGATTTAATAGTTGTTGTTGTTCATCAAAATCGTTTGAAATTTTACTATCGAACATTCGTTTGTTCAGTTCCGTTATAAACTCGTGTGTGTTTGTGTGTGTGTACCGTATAAAAAGTTTTAATAGAAAATGAAAAGGCCAAAATAGGTATTAGGTTTGGAAAAAAAAATAAAAAAAATAGATAATGAAAAAAAAGTCAAACGGTTCAGGACAACGATAAATATTGGTTGTCTACTTTTTAGATGAAGTTAGTAGTAGAAATCTGAAGTCGATGACTTTAAAAATATTAAATAACAAACAAACATGTCCTTAAACATTTACAAATAACGGTATGAAACACTTTTTAAATAGAAAGTTTCGAATAAAAGCTCACAAGTCACTCGAAATTTAACTACTAGAGCTTAATTGATAATGTCAAAATATTGAGTAACGAAAATTCTTGAAAAATTTTCTCATCGTAAATATTCATATTCAGGAAAACTTGAAGTGATTGAAGTGAATTTTAAACGAATCGAACCTTCAACACTGAAGTAATCGAGTAGACACTCACTGAAAGCTTGTTGACTTCGTTTGAAATTCAGTTTTTTTTTTTTTTTTCACAAGTACAGCCTTCGATTTATTTTTGACTTTGTATCCGACGCTAATACCTGCAGATGATACGATTTGTAATTTTTGATTAATGAATAATATTAACTGATAAAGACTTCGAGTCCTGATGTTTGGTAATAGAAAAAGGTATATTTGACGAATATAATATTAAAATAATAATAATATTTTTGTTTGGGAGGGGCTGATCAGTGACAAAATTCCATAGTCCTTTTTGATTTCATTAATTTTTAGAAATTAAAAGAAAGCCCATTAAATCATGATACCCCCCTCCCCAACAACATTTTTATTTGATTAGTATCTATGCACCTGATGTGTCATGATATGTCTTATTTATTATAAAATGAAATAATAATTAAAATTTAATTTTAATCCTTTTACAAATTTGACTCTATGGGGTCATTTAGGTGCAAGATACAACAAAACCCAAATAATTTTAAATAATTAAAATATGTTTACCTGGTTAAACTTAAATGAATTTATATATTATTTGCCATTGACGATGACATCTTAATTAGATATTAATTATTAATTAGATAATGATTTAGATAAAAACAATTATTTAGATTATTTAGACACTATAAAATTAAAGGTCAACTATTGAACACAGCGGATAATAAATGAAAAATTTTGGGAGGGGCTGCAGCCCCCTCAGCCCCCCCTCTGTATACCCCCCTCTGTCTTCCAGTCTGGACTGTTCAATTTTTAATAATGAGTGCAACTATTAGTTCATCCGAAAAATGATTTTATAGCAGCGACTGAAAACGTTTTATTTTTAAGAAATGGAAAAAATTATGCAAAACCTAAATTACTTTTTGAAAATATTAGAATAGTTTTGGGTTTTTTTTTCCTTTTAACATTCCACAGGTGATCTATTTTCAGCTAGAATTCACGACGTTCGGGACTTTTCCATTTTCACCTTACCCGGGGATTTATGTGATTTATTATCATTTCACGAACGATCTATTATCATCAGCTGGGGTTTTATGTGTTTCTATGCGTGCGATATTCATCATTCTCGGGGTTATTGCTGTTTTACGTATAACGCATATGCATAATATTGCTTTCGAGAACTTTTAATTACATTATAATCCCTTACGGCGCCCGAGGGTCCGAGTGGTATCAAGTCGGTGTATCAACCCGAAATAAATTATTATAATTTAATTGTGTTTGCACAGCCGTTTGACGTGTTAATATAGCACATACGTACAAAGATGTCGTTGTCAACAGATTTTTATACGAGTTATTAATAAAATAATGAGTTTTCAGCTTTTATTTCTCCACCGTTCCGCTTCGTCCTAACCATCAGACATTTCACTGCGTAGGTTCAGATTAGAGTTGTGTCTGTCGGGTGAAATGAACTCCTGGAGGGGGCGGGACGTTCAGATTTTTTAAGGGATGCGATTCATTATTTATTAGGGTTAGGATAGTATAGCATGTCTTGCATATTTTTTTTTTGACAAGCCCAACAAATAACAAAGTAGAATAGGAATCCGTTTCACATACTGGAGATTTTAAACACATACTGGTTTTATTTTGCACATTTTGAAAATGTTTTACAATAATTTTAAAGTTTTGAAGTTTCGTAGGTAATATTTTTGAGTTAATTTGTATGCATATTGTTACACATTTTGAACATTTTTTTTTATAACAAATTCATAATTTAGAGATTTGAAATTTTCGGCTAATGTTTTTGAGTTCATTCGTAAAATTTTCAAACATATCAACTCTAATTTTATATTTTTTTGAAAACTCGACAAAGACAAATGATAGTTCAATGTGATTCTAATTTATTTGTTTTGTCAATTGAAAAACTGAACTACATTGAGTATTTACACTTATTTTAGATTTTGAACGAAGTGAAGAAGCTAGTGGTTTTACAATAATGTTATTTCTTTTTCTTTTTTTTCCTGTAAACACTTTTTTGTATAAATATACTTGTTCAAGAGTAACATTTTGAAACCGGGTTTGTCTCTAGTTAGTACTATAGAAAGGTCATTTTTTTTTCGAATAAAGCTAACTAAAATTTATCAAAAAAGACTCGGAAACAATAATTTTTTGATCCGAACTTTATGAAAATGTAAACATATATGAGAAACATTTTGGCTGAAGAAAATTTTGAAAATGTGAAAAAAAAATTTTGAATATTTTTCTAATTGTTTTTTTTTCATTTAATTTTTTCCCCTTTATATATTAGAAATAAAAAAAAATCGAGAAAAGTAAAATATAGACAAGAAAGCCGGACATACTTTGCACCACGGATATTCTTCGCTCTTCTGGTCAGATACTTTTGGTGGGTGTGTTGAAAATGATGATTATTATTGTTTTTTATATTATTAAATTCTTTCGTTCAGAATCGTCTTATTTCAAGAAATGATTTATCGTTTCTTTAAAATTACACACACCTTGCAAGAGTATCTGATCTGTGGTGTGAAAAATATCCGCGGTACTAAGTATTTTCGGCTTTTTAACCCTACATAATGCTTGCATTTTTTTTTTTTTTTTTTTTATTAAAAATCTAATTACAGTTTTTTTTTTTTGTTTTTATATCTGAACTTGTTCTCGCTTGCTGTTTAACGACATAAAAATCACTCGGTGGTAGCGCGTGTTATGCCGGCCGACTGTTCGCCGTAAAAAAAGAGTTTGTTTGCGTCCAAAGCGGAAAATTACCCCTAACAAAGCCCCGAGACTACGTTAAAACAAATAAGTCTCGTTAAACGGACACTTGTTTGCATCGCGCCCGACCCTCCCCCTCCCCTTAACGTATCGCCGTCACGTGTAAAATAACGAAATCGGTAGTATAAACACGTAACGCGATTTGTTTCAATCGGACGGTGTAAAAACGTAAAGCGAAATTCATTTAGATTCGTTTGTTCGTGATCGGCCGGAATTAATCTCAGGATCGAAACGAAAACAAGGGTAGATTTAGAGTTCACTTTCAGACGTATTCGGTATTAACTTCTCGCCGAGGGAAATTCACCCGGGACATACCCTAACAAAAGAAAACGTTTGAAAAATATGGTCTTATTTGTGTGTAAATATTTTTTTTTCTCTTTCTGGAAACGTTTTTTTTTGTAAAGAAATACTTGTCTAAAAGTTTCGATCAGACCCAGATATGGTAATTACGGAGGTGATTTTTCAAATTTCTCAATACTTTTTTCAAAATCCGTCGAAAATTTGACAAAAAAAAAAAGGCCAAATTTGCAATTAATTGAATTTAAAGTTTTATAAAATAAAAACGAGATATTTGTAATTTTTATAATTTATATACTCAGCCCTAAAGTAGTTATGATAATTTGAAAATAATTTTGCTGTTTCGGGAAAATTTCGATTTATCAACACCATTATTTTTATATTTACAACTAAGTGTTGAAAAATAATTTTATGAAAATCTTCCAAACGAAGTCGTATGCTATTTTTCTATTTTAATGTTGTCCGTTAATTGTGCTTTCATGGATAACTGAAAACAGCTGTGTTTACAAATAATAAACTTGAGTAAGCAAATATTTACAAAGGACAGGTGAGTTACGAATAACAAATATTGAACTTGGGTGGCTAACTTGATGGGAAATTAAAGACCACATACTTTACAAAAAAAATATCATATATTTTAAATCTAAATTTTGAGTTTGAATGACGACGGAACTAACTAATATTGTGATCCAAATTAATTTTTCCCCATAAAATATTTAAGTCATTATCAGTGTTATGTATTATGAGCATTATGAGTTATTCTAATTATATCCAAAAGATAGCACAGTGATGCTCGGTTCCGTGATTGGCATTTTTGATATTCGATTTGAATATCACTTACCCACTGTTCAAATTATAAAGTTAAAAGATTAAGTGTTTTCTTAATGTTCCGTAAAATTGAATATATTTTTAAGTTGTTAAACATGAAAATCGTTTACAATCGCCCTAATAACATCGATTTCTTGCGATTATTTTTTTTTTTCTTTTATGAGGACTTTTTGTGAATTGCGTGGCAAAATGAAACTTTTCAAGTCTTTAAATAATATTGAAAAAGTTTGAAAAGTTCATTTATTATCAATCACAGCGGATTGTAGTCTCATAAAATTGTCAATTTCGGTCCTAATATACGGTAACTTTCTTTTTACTTTAATTTAATCATATTCACACATATTCTGCGATTTTTGTATTGTTATAAACTTTTGCACTGTATTGCGTTTTTATTCTGTTTTTGGAAACGTTTAATCAGTAGAACTACCGCCGAATTACCGTTAAACCGAAACCAACAGATTGTCTTTGACGTGACCTTTTATCCAGAAAGGGAGCCGACGCTCGGTGAAAGAATTTACACGATCATTGATCAAAAGTGGCCCGCGAAAACTAGTTCACTTTAGAACACCAGCCCCGGGGCACAAAGTTTGAAATTGACTAAAATTTGTAATTATTTTCAGTGAAAATAATCGTTTTAATTTATTATTTGTCGTAGAGGTTTAGTTCACTTTAAAAGTTAGTTCGTCCTTCGGTAAATCGAATCGTTTTTATTTTTGAAATTTCGGGGGGAGGAGAAAAGCCGAACATACAACGCACTATGGGGGTATTCTTGGCTCCTCGGATGAGATATTCTTGGTGGGTGTATCGAATTTTAAAGAAACGATACATCATTACTTCAATAAAACGATTCTGAGGAGAGCTTTAGTTAATATAAAATTATAATCGCAAGTGAACAACTGTTATATTTTAATAGTGGTGAATGAGTATTTCGACTCGAGTCGAGTTGTGAATTCGAGTACTCCAAAATTGTTTGTGTGTGTGTGTCGGGCAATAAATTGTCTGTGCCAAAATTCTAAAAATAATAATCTAACTATGTAACACCAAATCATCAACTGTATTTTATTTTTATTTTTGGTATTTGGGTATTATTATGGGAATTATTTGATTAATTTTCTAGAACGCATACGTGTGACTATTATTATATGTCGGTAAAAGATCCATGTTTCTAACTATATTATTTTTGATGTTAAGTTAAAAAAAAAATCAAATGTATAAAAATTCAGGTTATGAAAATTCATATTTTACACTTTATTTTTATCAATTTTTTTGATAATTTTACTTTACGCTTGGGGAAATCATCGAGAAATTTAAAAAATGACCTTTTTATCTATAAAGTCACTGATCAAAACTTTTGAACAGTTATTTCTACACGAAAAAGCGTTTACAGAAGAAAAGTAAATAAATAAACGTCATTGTAAAAAAAAAAAAAAAAAAAAAACACAAGCTTCTTCGCTTCACTCGGAATCTCGGAAAACATAATTAAAAAAAAAACGGACGGACGACTCGATTCCGCGAACGGTATATTATTATTGTTGTCGTTTGTATTCATCACGACACACATTTTTTTTTCACCGCACATTTTTTTATACCCGACTTTCTCCCCTCGAGTTCGGTTTTCGCGTGTTTTCAAAAAATTTGTTACTTTCCACCCCCCCCAGGCCCCCAACACGTTCTCTCTCCTCGTCCTTTGTACCCGACAAAACAAAATATATTATATTAGGCGGTCAAATATACGTATTTTACGCGAAGTGTTTCCGCGACCGAGCGAACGACTTTTGAAAAAAAAAAAAGTTCATTTCATTTCACTCGATCATATTCGGTCTTCGTCGCGGAATACGACTCAAAAACAGCTGCGGGAACGGGCAAACTCTTTTTTTCCCCCGCCAACTGTCGACTGGACCAAACGCGAATTCAACGTTATCAGAATTTATTACGGAACAAAACGTCGCAAAAAGTATTACGAGAATAAAGGCGAGAAAATAAAAAAGGAGTTATTAGATCTTGTAAAAAAAAAAAAAAAAAAAAAAAACGCCAAGGACGAAAACGAGTCAAACGGAAGTCGGAGAAATCTTTGAGTGAATATCGAGTTTTATAGTAAGTTGAATTTTCTGAGCGGAGCGACTAAGTGGTTTCACGATGGTTATTATATTTTAGTTATTATTAATATCATTTTTCTATAAGGATATTATTATTTTTTTTTTCTCCTTCTCGAAACTAATCCCCACTGCAAAATCCTGTGTTCGCTACCGGTGGCAAGGACGACGAGGACACACAGTTTCCCTGCACGCGAGAATTTTTGATTGATCGTTATTTCGGTTTAATCCGCTCTAACACTAATAACATACAACTTTTAACTCAATATTTTAACCACGCTACAAGCCACGGGACGACATTTGAGCATAATAATTAATGTTATGCACTGTATCGATGTACATATTTTATTCAGTAGAAAAAATATCCTAGTGAAAATATACCATAACAAAATTATTTCAATGTATATAAATATTTATATTATAATATAATAAACAATATTATTGAAAATAAACACATTAAAGTACAAAATGAATAGAATATAAATTATAATAATGATTATAATAATGATTTCAATCGATCATTAACATTTTTCAAATTATTTAAATATAGACAATATTTACCATGTAAGTAAAACGTACACGAATTGTATGGTAAAATAATTTAATATTACAGTTATAAAAAGTCAAACGGTATTAAGTAAAATCTAATAAAATTTGCGTCGTTAAGAATTATTAATTTTTAAATGAAAATGTGTTGTAAATTAATAAATTATAAGAGAAATTCGTACTTCAAATATTGTAATTTAAAAAAAAAAAAATATTGTTTATCAGTGTTCACATAACATTTTTATAAAATCTACGGTCAAGTAGCAACGTTTTACTTCACTTTGTTATTTCGTTGGGTATTTTCCAATCGGATGTTTTTTCCGACACCTATTTATTATATGTTCACAGGATGTTTTAATCGTTTCCACGATTTTCAAAAAAAAAAAAAAAATTAATTAAAAGTAGGCTCCCTGCGACCTACAGTTTACAAAAAAATTGATGATTTTTATTCATTATTATCGTTGTCCTTTTATCTAGTTTTATGTGAAGCAAATTAAAACCTCGGAAAAGTGGCGCAAATCGCAAAAATTAATTTTTAGACGTGATGCAAATGACATATTTATTTAGTTATTTTCGTTTTTCGAAGGGGAGGGGTGTCGTTTTTCGCGTCAATTATACATACGCCACACGATTTACCCACTCCACAGGTGCGCGCATTATACGTCTCGTCATCGTCCAATCACAAACGTCCAACATTCGTTTACATCACGTCATCACTGTTGTACACTACTGTCGTTTTCCCTCGGCACTGTTTTACACATTATTTGATCGATCGTACGATGTTATAAAATTGTATACGGTATCGCGTACGCCACCATAATAATATAATATATTATTGTGTTTTCGTGACGCCGGTTTTGTAATAATAAATCAATTATCACACGGCCGTTGTAGGCGTACGATAATGCCTGTTCTTGTATTTTATTATATACTGTTATTGTTATCGTACACTCTGTTGTAATATACGTACAAATAATACAATCTGCTCCGTTGTAGGCGGAGTAGGTATTTTCCGGAGCCGTCTCGTTTGTTCAAACCTTATGTACGCATCGTTAATTCGTTTGTTCCACAGTGTTCGAGGTGGATAAAAATAAGTGGAGGGATGGAACTAACATTGTTGATTCTTAAATTTTGTGTTTTTATAAAAAAAAAAAATAACTGAAGTTTTAAAAATTTTAATATAATATTATAGGTTAGGTTAGTAATCTATTTAAAATAACAAAGATATTTAAAAAAAAAAAAAAAAAAAAACGTTGTAACGTCAATGTGTTTATAGTAAAAATCGACAATTTTTTCAAAATCCAAGAGGGATGAATAATTTTACTCAAAATAAGTGGAGGGATGGAAAATGCTGAGGAAAAGAAATAGAGGGATTGCATCCCCCCGTAACCCATCCCACTTCGACCACTGTTGCTCCACCACCACCAGTACCATCACCACTACCAAACACCACTTTAGAGTGGTGCATCGTAACATGCATTTAATACGTCAGTCAGTGCCATCCCCCCCCCTCCAAATTCAGGGATCGCGACCCTATAATCTTTAAACTAAATTCACACGAACTCTTTCGAAATGCAGAGACCCAATCGAAATGTATAATCATTATGTTTTAGATTCCGAGTGGAGCGAAGGAACTAGTGTTTTAACAATGATGTTTATTTTTCTTTTTTTTTTTCTATAAACGTTTTATATTACTTTATATTAAACACTTTATTGATATACTTGTCCAAAATTTTCGATAAGTAGCATTTTGCCTCTAGTTAGTACTTTAAAGAGGCTATTTTTTGAATTTCTCAATTCTTCAATTTTTTTTTTTTTAACTACCCGAAATTTGACAAAAAAGACTCAGAAATCATCATTTTTCAATCCGAACTTTATGAAAATTTAAACATAGATAGACAATAATATGGGAAAAATTTTGGCGCAAGAAAATTTTGAAAATGTGAAAAAAAGTAAAATTTTTTATCTGAGATAATATATATATCAAATTAACATATTTCGTTCCGTCCAAACAAGGTGAAAGACAAATAAAATATTATTAATCTAAAAAATTTATCCAGATCAACGTATCTTATCAAGCTCAACACTGATCATAATATTATAATAATATAACGCAGTAAACTGCATGCATTATGTTTGAATACAAAATAATAATAATAATAATTAAAAATAATTCGATTCGGGGCAACCGTTTATACGAATCGGAATGAATGTCGAGTTTGTCTCTAAAAAAATTGCCAAACGTTCGATGACTCGGGTCGGTTCCGTGTAGTCGCGAAAAAAAAAAAAAACATAAAATCGTGTTTCTTTAGTAAATCATTTTAAAAAACCCAATGCGACTCGGACGTTCGAAATAAATCCATCAGTCGACTTCGTCTCACCGTGACGGGATCGGGGTTGTTTTTTTTATTCAAAAAAAAGAAAAAAAAAGATGCCCATTGGCATCGAATCAAATACTACGCGTAATTGGCTTGTTTACAGTACAAATTCGTACTCAGCAGTCCCCGCGACTTTTGTCGGGACGAAAACCCACGCACCGTATAAACCGTTGATTTTATGAATAATACATTTCTCCCCCTCGAATTCTCACAGTTTTGTTTTCACGTGTAAGTGTATAATATACGCTTTACGAATTTTATTATTTCGGTAAATCCATCTGTATAAATAATACTAGGTAACAAATAAAATAAAACATACGTTTTCAAATGCGATACACGAGGACTACGTCTGTCCATTTTTCGGACGATTTTTTTTTCGCCGGATCGAAGAAAGCGTCCTGCAATCGGATAACTCCCTCGCGGTGCAGTACGATTGCGCACTTCTTACATTTTTTTTTTTATTTGAGCAAACACAACACGATTGCGCACTTTTTACCTTTTTATATTGTGTTATTATTATGTTTATATTCGCGTTGTGTTTGCTCAAATAAAAAAAAGTGCGCAATCGTGTAGCCGCCCCCTCCCTCGCGTACTTATCACAACAACGATTTTCTGGCTAAAAAACGGTTTTTGAACAGCAAGCAATATCTATTTCTTATTTTTTAATTTTTTAAATCATTTTCTGATATTTTTTTTTTTTTATCTTTAAGAGTCATTTTAATATATTCACCAATAGCTAAAAGTCAAGTCACGATTGTGTTCTTATAGTTTATCTAAAACATTATTTAGTACGTTTAGAAACACGTTTTTTGAAGAAAAAAAATAAGCCATGTCTCTCGTCGTTCGTCAAATCATTATTACGTCGGCAAACAACCTAACCGTATTCTATTATCGAGTCACAAACCTAATGACTCGGTCTCTTAATACTCGATACAAATACATATTATGAAATTAAAATTTTTTTTTCTCAACAGCCAACACCACCCATTGACTTTTGATTTCAGGCGCAAGAGGGAGGCGAGTGCACCTGCCCCTGCACCACCCTCACTAAGTCCATAAAAATATATCATATGGTTTTTTTTTTTTTTCGAAATATTTATCGACTCGTAGAAAAAAAAGTTGGCTGACTGTAAGTTGCGTCCCAATGTACCTTTTTGATGTAAATTGCGTCCCGGATATTTTTTGGGGTTACGTAAATTGCGGCCCGGATATTTTTTGGGTATATGTAAATTGCGTCCCGTGAA
>JAIPRM010013721.1:0-11227 GCA_025469315.1 Stegophylla sp. TES_Ste_2020
GAAAAAATATTGAGAATTTTGAAGAATTACCTCTTTAAATTATCTCCGGGTACTAATTTCTTATCTATAATGTTGCTATAATAAACTTTTAGTAGTACTAGTATTTCCATACGAAAAAGTGTTTGCACAAAATATAAAATAAAATAAATAATCATCACTGTAACTTCTAATAATCTAATAATCTAACAATTCTAATCTAACTTATAATACACACTAACTTCCTCGCTCCTCTCAGAATATAAAAAATATTTTACCACATTAAAACAAAATAAATATTTAACACAATTTTGACTCCTCTCCAAAATTTGCCGCCCTATGCGGATGCATTTGGTCGCTGTGCCTTAAATACGCTCCTGGACGCCGATGAATATTGTAAATGATTATTATTACCGACTTCACAATAATATTATTACTATTATTATAATGATGTTGTCACAAACAAAATTGTTTCGTTTCCGAAAATGACTCGGCCAAACTGCGGCACTGTGCTGTGTAGCTGCGTGCGTCTCGACGTGGGCAGCGACAATTTCTACGGGACTGATGATAGCCTAGGGGTGACGGTTATATATTTTTTTTCGCTTTTCACACATATCGCGATTTTATTTCACCATTGTGCGCGATGGTAAACGTTTTCTTTTCGACGTCATTATATTAATAATTATTGTATTATAAAATACAATCATTGATCACTGCGCACGTCCAACGGTTAAAACATATTAATAATGTTTAATAATTAGAGATGTTAATATACGGTATTTTATTTTACATTCGTATTATACGGTATTATACCTGTATAATACCGTATAGTAACACCTTAAATTTTCAGAAATTGGAGACTGAACATAATTTAAAGAAGTAATTTTTCATATTGCGTAATTTTTGAAAAAATCTTGAATCAAATTGTTAAAAATAAAAAATAGTGTGCTTATTGAAATGTAGTACATCAGTGTCATGAATTTGAAATCCTGTCCAGAGGCTTATCTGGCATTTTTAAATGTTTAAAAGGAAGAATTCATATAGTTTAAAATAACCAATTATGTATAAATGTATAATTATTATAAAGAACCTCAAATCACTGATATTCGAAAAATATTTATGACTTAATTGTACGCTATATTTTGGAGCTGTAGAGTATAGACTGTTGTACTCAATGGTACTAATAGTGTTAGGAATATTAAATATAATTTATAAATAATATGAAAAAAAAAAATTTTTTTTTAATTTAAATATTAATATTATCGAAGAATACTGTTACCGTACTGAAACCGGTTAAAATTAGTTACCGGTTATTCAAATAACTTAGAAACCAATTATTATTTTTTGTACTTATTATTATTATTATTATTACTTATTATTATTTTTTGACTTTTTAGTACAAGATAACTGCTTACCAGTTTTTAAAAATTATCTCAATTTTTCGAAGTTGTATAAATCCTTATGGTTTAATTTTAATTTTGAATCTTGCTAATTATTACCACGCTGAATGGCCTCGCTTATTTTGAATTTTGAAATCGTTCGATGAAAACAGCGGGAATCGATAAAAAAAAAAATTTCTTTTGTTTTTACGCGAAATAAACATGCTGTTATAATCGAATTGAAGACTCGAATTTTTTAATGATTTAAAAGTTAAATTATTCGGCCATGATATTTTGCATATTATTATAATATTAATGAAGTATTTTTATTGTTTTGAATTTTGAATTTTCCCTATATCTTTGTTCAATTTTCTATAACGTGTTATCGATAGTAAAATAAAAATCCTTTTTGAAACTTATAAAATTCATAATTAAAATATACTTATACGAGAATGCTTAATACTATTTATAGGCGCGATCGTCCCTAAAAGTGGGAAGTATTAAGGCGCTAGCAGTCAGTAACAACTAACAGTATATAAATCAAAAACTCATAAAATATCCTGTCATCCCCTCCGATTTTCGTATTAATTAATAAAATAAAAATTACCTAAAACAATAGTAATATTATATTTTTCAGCGTGTTATATAATTTATAATAATTAACCTAATTTTAGCATTAATAGCATTTTTTGCTTCTTTAACTGCATTTTAGCATTTAAGATTTCGAACGGAATGAAGAAGCTTATGATTTTATATTGATGGTTATTTTTTTGCACCTTCTGTGAACATTTTTAGGCATAGAAATACTTATTCAAAAGTTTCGATCATCAACATTTTGGATAATATAGATACTTATAGGTACTTTAAAAATTCACATTTTTTAAAACCGTTGGCAAAGTATAAAATTTTCGTTTTTGTAACTTTATTTCATTTTGATTGTTTTAAAAAATTTAATTTAATAGTATTCAATGAATTTGTTGAACATGGTAACCATGGTAACACAATAGTCAAAAAACATTAAAATAACATTTGTTTTGACGTCATTTTGTTACGCAAAATGAAACATTAAGCATTAAATTCCTTTAGAAATTTGATAGCAACCAATACATTTTTTCAATATAGTAACCATGGTGACACAACAGTTAATAAATGTTAGCATACAATTTGTTTTTACATAATTTTAATTCGCTTTGATCGTTTATTTGGCTGCTATACAATTTTTTATAGCAACCAATAATTAATTTGTTAAATATGGTAACTATGGTTTCACAATTAATAATCAATAAATGCTTATTTTTTTATTTTATTTATCGTTAACATTTGTAACCATCGTAACGAAATCCCCACTTAGAATCGTTTTACTGAAGAAATAATTTATCGTTTCTTTAAAATTTAACACATCCACCACCAAGTCTTACTCGAGGAGCAGAGAATGGTACGATAATATGTCCGACTTTTTGTATTCGAAAAGTATACTAATTATTTTAAAATTAATTTCATACCTA
This sequence comes from Stegophylla sp. TES_Ste_2020, assembly GCA_025469315.1. Taxonomy (NCBI): domain Eukaryota; kingdom Metazoa; phylum Arthropoda; class Insecta; order Hemiptera; family Aphididae; genus Stegophylla; species Stegophylla sp. TES_Ste_2020. Next base: position 2,861 of record JAIPRM010013721.1, read on the forward strand.
TCACTCTCTATTTAAATCACAGTTACAATAATAGTAAGATAAAATTATTAATGTATAAAGTTATATCTAAATATAAATTAATTCAATAAAATACACGTGTTACTGGAAATATCCACGTAGGACGGCAGTATCAGGACATCGCTTCAAGGTTTTACAGACGAAGACACTATATTGTGTTCGTGTAGATATGAGATAAATGCAGTGTGTTTATATGAGTATGCGGCCGTGGTGTGATTTATTTTAAAATATGTATATAGAATGCAAAAATCGTAGTCACTTATATCATTTTTTCAATCAAATCATAGGCTTGTAAAAAGGCTGAAATTCTAGTTTTTTAGATTCTGAACGAAGTGAAGAAGGTAGTGTTTTTACATTGATGTTTATTTTTCTTCTTCTTTTTTTTTCTGTAAATACTTTTTCGTATAGATATCCTTATCCAAAAGTTTCAATCAGTAATTTTTTGAAACTAGTTGGTACCTTATAAAAGACATTTTTTGAATTTTTGAATTCTTCAATTTTTTTTTTTTTTTTTTGAAAAAACTACCCAAAATAGTATACCCAAAAATGATCACCAAAATGACTCATGGTGGTCATTTTTAACATACCCACCGAGAGTATTTGACCCAAAGAGTGAAGAATACCCGTGCCCTGTTGTGTGAAGTATGTCCGGCTTTCTTGTCTATACTTAACTCATCTTTTCTTATTTTTTCTTTATTTACTCCTTTACTTTATATAAAGTAAAATTTACTTATCTTTGCTTTTTTGTTTTACTATACTTTACTTTACTTTTTTTTTTTATCTAAATAATAAAAAAAAAGGAAAAAAAAATAATGAGAAAAAAAAGTGTTAGTAATGTTAGTATGTCCAAAATTTTTTTTCACATTTTCCAAATTTTCTTGTGCCACCAAAAAGTTTCTCATATTATTGTTTAAAGTTACATAAAGTTTGGATCAAAAAATGGTTTCCAAGTCTTTTTCGTCAAATTGTTGGTATTTCCTTCCCCCTCCCCCCCAAAAAAAAATTAAAGAATTGAGAAATTTAAAAAATGATTTCTCTAAATTACTAACTAGAGGCAAATCCGGTTTCTAAAAAAATTGCTGATCGAGATTTTTGAACAAATATTTTCATACGAAAAAGAGTGTACAGAAAAAAAAACATCATCGTTTCGTTCAGAATCTAAAATATGTTTGCAAAATAATCGGAAAAAATTTTGCATTACAAAATTTTATGCAAATTGCTATTAGGTTTGGTTTGTGAAATCATTCATTATTTAGGTATACTATTTATGGTACTTTCTGGTTCTTATAACGGTGAAATAGCGTTACATTATTTTATGGTTGCATTGTACCATAATGGTGATAGAGTATAAACTAAGTATATAAACTAGGTACATTGTCCTCTGAACGATAAGAAGTGAAATGTAATTTATCACCATTAAATTTTTAGAGGCAGCTGATGTAATTTTTATTTATTAATAACATGACCTTGAGATTTTGGATATAGTTTCTTGGCATATTATACGTCTTGCTGTCATTACTAGAAATTTATCCTCATTTTAAATACGAATGTATCGAATGAATCATTAAAAAATGAAAGTATTATTTATACAATTGATTTTGATGTACATAAATACCTAGATATTATTTTTCGTTTCTTTGTTTATTGTATTGTGCACATTTTAATTGTTAAATAATAATATAATAATTATAATTATATTGCTGTACCCATGCATTTTGTTGCCCATAAAAACCTGCCTTCATCACCAGTTCAGCCCGTACACACAGAATAAACTCTTCAATTGTATTTATTCAGATGATTGTGTTGTCATGATTACCAAAGTACTTAACTGGGTCATCTAAAAATCTTGTCAAAGTTATTATTAGCTCGATTAGCCCGTAAACTTAACTTGACTTCGTGCGTGCATAGTTTTGAACAAAAGTGTAATTATTTATAATTTCTGAATTACCTGGCACTGCCCGTGAGGGACTTGCGAGCCTCCTTTATTGCAAATACCAATATTTTTATCGCATGAGAATTAATAACAGTTAAATTAATTCGAGTTTTTTTATCAGTAATTTTGAGTAAATCTATTTGATATATTATAAAAAATAACATGTCTTGACTGACTCACTGATTCATCATCGCCCAGCTGGAACCGCTGAAGCTATGTAGATGAAATTTGATCAGTAGTTTTATTTTATGATGTAGAGGCCCACTAAGAAACGATTTTTCAAAATTCAACTCCTAAAGGGGTTAAAAGAGGTAAAAATGAAAAAAATTATTTACCCGGAACCCACTGAGTATGAAACTTGGTTAGTAGTTTAGTTTTATTATGCGGAAAACTCCTAAGGGTTTTTCAAAATATCATCCCTAAGGGGGTTAAAAAAGTTAAAACAGGTGAAAATGAAAATAATCTCTTAACCGGACCCGCTAGCTGATGTTATGAGTATGAAACTTGGTCAGTAATTTTATTTCATGATATACCGATTCACTAAGAAGGAATTTCCCACAATTTAACCCTTAAAAAGGTTAAAAATTGAAAACGTTATTTTTTGGTCGAATTTTTTGAAACTAAGAATAAATACTCTATTATACAAATAATGAAAAATTTATATTCTCATTTTTCATGATTCAATCCCTAAGGTAGTTAAAAGGGGTAGTATTATACAAAATAACATGACCGATCGACAGACTAACTGATTCATCATCGCCTAGCCGAAACCACTGAAGCTATGAGTATGAAATTTAGTCAATTCATGTAGTTTCATGATGTAGAGGTCCAATAAGATAGGATTTTCCAAAATCCAACCCCTGAATGGGTAAAAATGAAAAAAAACAACTAGCCGGGACGGAATCGACGTGAATGCAATTTAGCTTGCAATTTCGTTTCATGATGTACTGGCCTAATAACATGGAATTTTTGAAAATTCAACACCCAACGGGGTTAAAAAGGATAAAAATGAAAAATGCTATTACTTAGTTGTATTTTTTTGAAAATAAGCAGTAAGCATAGATACTCTGTAATACAAATGATGAAATATCTAATACCTTATTTTCTATAATTCAACCCCTACGAGAGTTAAAAAGAGGTAAAGGGTAAATTTATAAAAGGTAACCTTTTAAATCCTTGGAAATGCGTATAAATCTAAAATCCCTCTATACCTGAAATATAAAAACTGTTAAAAAAAGTTATAAGTGACACAAAAACAGCACACGGGTGAAGCCGGGTTTTGTCAGCTAGTATTGATAATAAATATTCGGCTTCATCTGCATGTAATATGAGTAAACACACTTCTCTCCTTCCTTCTCTTCCACCTAATTTTCTTTCTCTCTCTAATTCCCTATCTCTCCACAGTTTCCTTCTATTTCACTTATTTCCTCTTCCTTTTCTCGGGTTAGGTATAGGTTGTATTTAGATTATTGCTTGGTCATAGTTACCAAATTCAAAAAAAGTTATTTTGTACATTTTATCGTTCTGTAATTAAAAATTACTAACCAATTATTATAAATGTAAATTAACTACTTGTAAAATCCTCTACCTTACCATCAAAATCAGTTTAGTTGTTTCGAAGATTAGTCCGTATAAGCAAATTAATTTATTAATTTTTTTTTTCACTGAAGCTGCTTTTAGCTTATTATGTAGGTACTATGTTACTGAGTTCAACAAATCATGAAACCTTTTGAAATAGTATGACTTATGGGAAGTAAGGTAGTGTATGTTATTTGCCTTTGTATAACGGAATCTAAATAAAATCCTGTAAACTCCTGTCCGTCAAAATAAGTAAATAATGTAGTAAATAAGTAAAAAGGTAAATAATGTCAAAATAATATAAATTTTGAAATATTTTCAAAATTTCGCCCTTTGAAATAATATGAATTGTGAAAAATAATATAGGGTATGATACTCCCTTTTATATAACGAACCTAAATAAAACCCTGTAAATACCTGTCCGCCAAAATAAGTAAATAATGTAGTAAATAAGTAAATAATGTCAAAATAATATAAATTTTGAAATTTTTTTTTCTAATTGTATCTCTATATGGTGGTACGAAGGTATTTTGAAAATTTTATGTAAATCGATGAGTTAGTTTTGGTTGTGCATTGATTATGAATTAGTCAGTATTTCTTATTTTGTACATACATATAGAATTGTTAAACTTTGTAAATGTACTAAATTTGTATTAAACTGTAATTTTCATCCCTTGTGAGTTATGGGTCTTAATTTCAATAATTTAAAATTAAATGAGATTAAACTTTTTACTGTGAATTCTTCTCGTATAAGATACTTTTAGTGGGTGCGTTGAACTTTAAAGAAACGATAAATCATTTCTTCAATAATATGATTTTGAACAAAGCATGTTAATAATATAAACAATAATAGTCGTCATTTTCAACATACCTACCAAGAGTACCTGACTCGAGGAGTGAAGAATACCCATTCGGATTTCTCGTCTACACTTTACTTTTTTTTATCCAATAAGCAAAGAAAAGGAAAAAGGACATTTTTACAAAAAATAAAAAAAAAATTGAAGAGAAAAAAAAGTGACAGGAGAGAATTATTTTTATCACATTTTCAAAATTTTCTCACGCCGAAATATTTCTCATATTATTGTCCGTATATATTTAATTTTTTTAAAAGTTTGCATAAAAAAAGATAGTTTCCGAACTTTTTGTCTAATATTAAGCAGTTTTTTCAAATTTTGAGAAAAAAATTGAGAATTTCGAAAAATTACTTGTTTAAAGTATCATGTAGAAGCAAATCCGGTTTTAAAAAGTTGCTGGTTGAAACTTTTGGTGACGTATTTCTATACGAAAACGTGTTCACATAAAAAATAAATGATAAAAATAAACATTATTGTAAAAACGTTTAGATTCATCGCTACGCTCAAAATCTAAAATAATAATAATAATAATAGTAATAATAATAATAATAATAATGGTTTAAAAGAAAATCTTGTTATCTGATTTGATGCACTTACAAGTATAATAATATGGGCTATAGCGTTATTTCTTTCCACCCTGTCTTTCGATCACGGGACAGACGACCATGAGAAGCGTGCTGCGCATAAAATCACACGCCCAGAAACGTTTATATAATAATATAATATATTATATTATAATGTAACGTTACGATATATGCAAATGAAACGGCATAAAAAAAAAAAAAAAAAAAATATACTGTGTGTACGTTATTATAAGTATTGGTCTTTTGTACTACTCGCTTAGCTGTCGGGGAGGTGGTTCACGGCCGCCCTGGGCGTGCCTAAAGTGGATTATATTGTAAAAAAAAAAAAAAAAAATAAATAAAAGAAAAAATAATAATAAAAAATAATAAATAAACGTAACGAGCAGGATACGATATATTTATAAATACGTATACCCACTCGTGCATATTATTTAAAAGAGCGTTGTACACCGTACCACACACTTGTTATAAATTTGTCTATGTGAGCGTGCGTATGTAATCGTTCGAGTCAGATGTTAATTTATGCAGGAATTTCGCACAGAATTGGATCGTGTGTGTGTGTGTGTGTGTGTGTGTGTGGTGTAGTAATAATAATATTATATACAAATGTATTTGGCTTCGTATTATTCTGGAAGACATTAAAATGTGAAAACGTCGATGGTGGTTACGTTTTTATTATTGGTCCAATATATTGTTATGAAATAAAAATTTTTATGTTTTCTGTCCGATGGATTTTGCATATTAAAATATAAATTCTAGAAAATTATTTGTTTTTGCTACAAACTGAAGGGTAAAAAATCTCGCAAATCTTAAAATACACAAATAAAATATATATTTATTATCGTTAACAGTTAAGAGTATTATGAACAATGCCGGGCATTAATATGCAGCTTAATATTTTTAATGAAATCTAGCAATAACAAAGCACTGCCGGCCGGGTCAGCTAGTTTTGTCTATAATTTTCATTTTGGAAAAATTAAATTTTTTTGTGCTTATTGAATACTATTAACATGGTAAACAATTTAATGTTGTCAACAGATATGTATCTTTTTTTTTTAAGTATTTCAGTTTTTAATTGCCTGTAATAAATTTATTGTAATATTTGTAAATTAATAAAAATCAAACAAAATAAAATATGTATTTATATTTAAACAGGTATAAATGAACTGACGGGACATGAGGCCAACGGATGTTAGGCCGACACTCGATTTAGATGAAAAAATTTCTAATTAACCATTCTATTCGTTATTTATATTTTTGATGTTTTATTGATATGTGAACATTAAACAACATATTTTAAAAATCAAAATCGCAATGCAATTGCCGATTACCAAGTTGAAAATATGTCCCCACGTTGTACAGCAAGGTGAGGGATATTTTTGATTTGCGGAGCGAAGAGGAGTCGACCAAACATTCGGTAAACTAATCTACGCTTATAATTCAATGTAACCTCCGGTATATCTGAAGAACCACTAGGTATTAATACGACTAAATAATACTAGTGAAAAAAAGGATCGTATAAATGTATTTTCACTCAATACGGCTGTTGGCCCAACGACCCATACCCATATTTTATCCATATTTTTTAAAATAATTACAACCAACTGAACTAATTGACTACCTAAGTGCTAATAATATGGTACAAATACTTAACTGAACTGCCAATGGTAGTGGAGGGTTATATCACTTGTATCCCTCTTTGGTGCCCCATAACTACGCCTCTGTCGTATCAAATTCTGGTTTGTAGGCTTATAGTTGTCTCTCCGGGACTCGGGTGCACGTTATGTACACATAATATTAATTTCTTTATTATCTATAATTATTATTAATAAAAAATTAAAATACTAGATAACTATATTTTGTAATATAAGAAATCGAGCTTTTTCAAACAGAAATTTTATTAATTGTTATTGAAATACTAATGATAAGAGAAGAATAACGGGGCAAAACCGTTAAATAAAATTTGTCTGACATTACACAAACCATATAAACGATTAATACTTTTATATTCGGCTAAATGGATAGATTTCATACCATAGTCGTTGGTTTAAGAGAAATTTGTGTTTGGAATGATTAGGTTATTTCATCAGGAGCGCGTACCAATTGAGCGCGCTATAAAATAACCAGGATTTAGAACTTAAATATCGAGAAAAATGTTGTGTATGTGTTTAGTATTAAGTAAATTTAATCAGATGTAGAATATACATCTGGGGAGCACCTTATTTATGCAAGGACATTATGGGTAATTGTCCAGGGCCCACTAATTGGATTTAATTATTATTTTAATTTTAATTAATCTTTAAATACGAAGAACATCAAGAAATATTTATTAAAATATTTATCTTATTTTTCAATTACAAAATATAGATCAAAAAGATAAAAAATACTCATACTAAAATGGTATATTATTATAATTGACTGGGCGTTATTACTACAGAAAAAAAAAAAAATTATAAACATTTTGAAGATTCTGTAATACTTACATTCAGATATTATTTAATTTATTATTAAGTACTAACTGATTATATATTTTATTGGTTCCTAATTATAATTTTATTTACAATAATTGATAATAATAGGCCAATTTCAGATTCTGAACAAAAGTGAAGAAGCTTATGTTTTTACAATGATGTTTATTTATTTTTTTTTCTTCCTCTGTGAACACTTTTTCGTATAGAACTACTGGTCCAAAAATTTCGATCAGTAACTTTATAGATCCAAAATCGAACCCAGATGGTACTTTTGAGAGGTAATTTTTCAAATTTCTCAATATTTTTTTTAATAATGCGAAAAAACTGAAAAAAAATTTTCAAAAAACGGCAAAATATGTAATTACCGCAATTTCCGTAAAATTGAAAATTACTTTTTGACATAACTTCTAAAATAATGCAGCAAAGGACTTGAAATTTTCACCAACAACTAAAAATAGTGATGAGAAAAATTCATGAAAATTTCAAAAAGATTTGATCAATTTTGAGTTAAGAACAGCATTTTGAAAATTTCGGAAATATCTAACTTTTGTTAGTTTTTATGTAATAAAATTTTTGATTTTTGATATTAACACTTGAAAATTTAATATTATGTCACTGACATATACGTCTACTTGACCTGAAGAAATCTCGAAAATCGTTAGTCAATTTTTTTTTTTTTATAACCGTTTGAAGTTAGAATTTCGACGTAATTCGTTAGTTTTACCTAAAATCACGCACTTTAACGTACATATAAGAAAATTGGCCAAACCGATTGTTTTGAAATTTGGTGTCCAGATAGAACATTTCATTGCGAATATTTTGGTGCAATAAAATTTCTTACGGACAAAGAATTAAACATTTTACAAGGGTAAGACTGAAAAAAACTCGAAAGTACGGTAGGTATTTGTTATTCGCTTATCTTATCGTAC
>JAIPRM010013722.1:0-11226 GCA_025469315.1 Stegophylla sp. TES_Ste_2020
ATATACGTATACTTATAGTTATTTTGTATAATTTATTTGTATGGTCAAAAAAAAAATATATATATATATATATATCAAAATTATGTTTTAAGGGGGATATGAATTTTGAAAATATACAAGGGGGGGAGTGAGGTTTTTGAAAAATTACAGGGGGGGAATAGAATAAAAAAGATTGGGAACCAATGCTGTATACAATGATGAGGGTTACCAGTGCTTGAATTAGGGGGGGACGGAGTACTCCTTCTATTTTTTTTAAATATTTTTAACGTACTCCTCCTAATTTTTAAAAATCACCCACGGGTATATGAGATATTACAATTTTCGAGGACGCTAATGTTTTTTTTAGACTTATGCGACCTTCTTCTAATTTTTTTCCAATTAAAGCACTGAGGGTTACAAATTGTTTTGGGGGTTGATTAGAGGCGGTGGGGGAGAGCTGACTTCACACAAGTGGGTGTTTATTCTGGGCCAAATGCGTTTATATCATTATATTTGTATATTATGTAAGATCAGTGAACACAAACACATGCAAATGAAATAATAAATTGTTATTCTGGTCGAATTTCGACTACACGGTGTGATACTAGTACCTTATTTAGTACTTATTATTACGTAACATCATTGGCGCAACTCAGATAAAACAATTGGGGGGGGGGGTTAATTTGTTTATTTTATTGATTTAGCCCCCTCAGAAGACGTTTATCTTATGAAACTCAAAAAAAATCAGGTGGAACAACAACAACACGCATATTAATATATTGTTTGTAAGATATTTATCGAATTCTCTCTCGAAAATTTGAAAATTTTGACCGTAAAATTAAAAATTTAAGTAAACCAGGTACACATATATAGTATCAGTAAGGAGTTTTGAGGGTGCTTAGCCTCCTCAAGCCCCCCCCCCACTAATTGCGCCTATACGTAACATGTACATGTACTATACAAAACTGATAATTTACACGAATATTGAAATGTTCACGGATTATTCTGTTATTTAATGACAATCGTAAAAACGTACTGAATATATAATCATATTCACATGTATTTCAAATGTCTATTTACAAAAGCTCAACTCAGAATCGTTTAACCGAAGAAATGATTTATCACTTTTTTAAAATTCAATACACCCGCACCCAAGATTATTCCAACTGAAGTGCCAAGTATGTCGGCTTTTCTTCCACTATTTTTTTTTTTTTTTTTTGAAAACATCCCAGAATCGACCAGAGTCTGCGGAGGGGTCGATCGTCCCTTGCCCCTACCCGCCTCCTCTCCCGAACCGACGCCTTCGCGACCTTAGCGGTCTCCGTTACCCCGTCCACCGTTGTTGTACACTACCATATGCGCACCACTCACCCTCAACATGTTTATCAAATGGGCCGTCACCCGGCCCACCATCCGGATGTTGGCCACGGCCTGCGTGTACGGCGACCCGGACCCGCGTTCCCAGTCGATGATGATCACGTTGGCGTCGTACCGGCGCAGTATCTGGCGCGCGATCTCCCTGAGCCACGGCCGGTCGCCGCCCTCCAGGAAACCGTGCGTGATGAAGTACGTGGGCATGGACGGTATGAGGTGGGACGCGCTCGCGGATTCCGGGTCCCGGTGGTCCAGGAACTGACAGTCGTACCGGTTGCTGCGCGTGTATAACATGTACCGCGGCGCTATCTTGTCCGTCGGTTCCGGGAACACGTTGACCGGCCGCGCCAGATCGTCCCGCCACGGTCCGACCACGGAGAAACACCCGTACTCGCCGTAGCACTTGACCTCGACATCTGCAGTGACGACACGATAATTAAAAAATAACATATTGTTTGTAAATTATTATTACCGAGATTTTCACCGAAATTCCAAAAATTTTATATAGCGCCTATTTTTTGTCACTTTTCGTATTACTACACTCTTTTATGTGTAATTATGGGTGGGAAGCTTTGTTGAGAGGTGTGTAAAATTATTATTTTTTTTCAACCATTTATTAATTATTCTTAACAAGTGTCTTAAATTTTTTTTTAATATTTGAAATCAAAGGTTCAGACTTAAATACAAAATTAAAATCGTGGTTATATTAGAACATAACTATACATACAGATAGTTTTATAGGTACTCTATCAAAAAACATTTTTAAACAATTAAAATTTTTAATCTTTTTTTAATAAATGTAATAGAAAGTTTGTCACGAATCAATCATACACAACACACACATACTTTATAATTTCGTATTACACACATTAAATTTTGCATTATGCACAGTGTGACGTATTACATACAAAAATAGGCTCCGATTTTAAATTAAAAAGTTAAGTAAACCAGATACATATAGTATCGGTTACTATTATATAGACGGGCACGTATACAGGGGGAGGGTTAAGAGTTCAAACCCACTGCGAAATTTTTTCGAAAGTTCATTATACGAGATACATTACCTAATTAGTTTTTACCAGTGCTTGACTTGGGGGGGACGGAGTACCCCTTCTATTCTTTAAGTATTTTTAGCGTACCCCTACTCGAATTCGAATACTGAAGAAATGATTTATCGTTTCTTTAAAATTCAATACACCCGTCAAGAGAATCCCACCCGTCGTGCGAAGAACACCCATTGTGCGAAATATGTCCGGCTTTTTTTTTTATTTTCTTCATAAAATAGTAATAAATTATGTTTATATTATTGCTTAAAAGTTTGTATAAATTTTTGAAGTGTTATTCCAATTAATTTCTAGCTTGTATGATGACTATATAACAGTAAAATTACACCTATAATATATGCACTACTGCAACACAAAATATCAAAAATCCATAAAATTTATCAATTTATTTTCTTATATTCTTTATTATATGAAATATTCATTTGTCTTGAAAAATTCTCAAATATGCAAAAAACTAATTGGCTATTCATTTGTAAACTTAATAATTTGTAAAAATTTTAAATCTCCTTCTAATACTATAGATTCAAAAAAAAAAAAACATCATTGTAAAATCATAAGCTTCTTCACTTCGTTCAAAATCTAAAAATATATGTAAAAGAATATTATTACGTGTCTTTATATAGTTTTGTTTCCGAATGTCGATACAATGGAGTATTTTTAAAAGTTTGTTAACTCAATAATAATTATTATTATTATCACTGATCTAAAAATACAATATAAATATTTAAACATTAATGTTTTTTTTTTCACGAAAATTGACTTTGGTCAATAGTAATATTATTAATAATAATAATAATTGTCCGTGGCAATCCAGGATTAATAACGATCGAAAGTGAAATTTTAATAGTACATCATATTTTGTTCATTGTTTTAAAGATAAAATTTAGGAAGGTAAATAAATTATGATACAACAATAACATGATAACAACAATATCTGGAATAGAATAAATTATTTGAGATCTAAATTAACCTAAATATTCGAGTATTTTTTATTTCTCGTAATCAGTTAAATATTGATTAATTGAAATTTTTAAAGCGCATGCTCTAAGGTGACTAATAACAATTATTATTATTATTTATCATTATAAGGCTTAATTACGTAATAATTAAACGGAAAATGGCGTGCTACGACGTGGACTGTGAGCTGCAGTCAGCACGTGGTCGCGTATAACTCGAATACACACACATGCGAATATGATAATGTAACTCCTCGTTATAAATACGGGTCCACAGTTTGCTTTAACATCATAAATATTAGTGAAAATAACATTTATTTTTAATATTGCATAATGTCGTGCAGTGTTATTAATTATTATTATTATTTTTAGATTCTGAACGAAGTGAAGAAGCTAGTGTTTTTACAATGATGTTTATTTTATTTCTGTGTACAACTTTTCGTATGGAAATACTTGTCCAAAAGTTTCGATCAGTAACACCGGATTTGCCTCTAGATTGTACTTTGGAGAGATCATTTTTTGAATTTCTCAATTCTTCAACTTTTTTTTTTGGAAAAAACTACCCAAAATTTGACAAAAACGATTCGGAAACCATCAATTTTTTGATCCGAACTATATGAAAATTTAAACATAGATAGAAAATCACATGAGAAAGATTTTGGCGCAAGAAAATTTTGAAAATGCAAAAAAAAAATGTTGGACATTTCTTTTCTCATTTATTTTTTATATTATTAACTTCCTTCGTTCAGAATCGTTTTATTGAAGATATGATTTATCGTTTCTTTAAAATTCAATACACCCGTCAAGAGAATCCCACCCGTCGTGCGAAGTATGTCCGGCTTTTTTATAACATTATTTGTGGATAAATAAAATTTAGCGTCGCATATTTAACAATATGAATTTTTCAAGCATGTTTCAAGTTTATTTCTGAATTAATAGAGGTTATAATATTGTATAGTTAATAGGATTTTTTTTTTCAATGCTCATTGATAGTTTCCATAAATATGATTTTGAGGGGGGTGTTCAGACACCCAAAACATCCCCCTTGGTTGCACTCTCTGTAAATTACAAACTACAATTGATTTTTGTCCTAAACGACGGACAGTCGACACACACAAGTTAGTACATTTCTCTGTATATACACACTGTGCACGGATTTCCAGCCTTGAAGAAGTCTGACAGGTTTAGTGGGCGGCTATGGCGCGGTGAACACGATCACGATGCGATATAATTATAGCCTTGTCTATAGATCGATACAAATCATAATATCACGTTTAGATGTCGGAGGAACGTCTTATTATTAATGTAAATTAAATCCAGTCTGTGCGAGAGAAAAAATAACGAAAACCATTTCGACTTGTTATAATATCATGAAGAAGAGTGAGTCTTATTGTATAATATCTATTATGATAATCGTCAAGCCATTTTTAAAATAATTTTTACTTTGGGGCGACAATAAAATTTACCCTTGATTTCACTTTTAATATTAAACACGAATTAAGCGTTATTAAGTATTAAAATTAAACTTATCTAGTGAAGACCATTAACTTGTCATAAATATATTACATTTTTAGATATATTCAACAATTTTTTTAGCGTACTGTGCACATCACATGTTGTACTTTTTTTGTAAGTTCACTCAGTGAGTGCATTCCCTCTGTATTTGTTGGAATTAAACCAAATACAAAATATAGGCAACAATCGAGTGTACAGAAATTTCATATTTTGTACTTTAGGTGATATGCAAGTTCTTTTTTGTCATGTAAGCCGTAAAATTGATGAACTCGGACAAAACTCGATCGAAAAAGAAAGAAAAGTAATTAGAACCAAGTGATGGATTAATTTAAAAAGCCGGACATACTTCGCACGACGGGTGGGATTTTCTTGACGGGTGTATTGAATTTTAAGGAAACGATAAATCATTTCTTCAATAAAACGATTCTGAACGAGGGAAGTTATTAATATAAAAAAAAAAATGAGAAAAAAAAATGTTAGAAAAATGTCCAACATTTTTTTACACATTTTCAAAATTTTCTTGCGCCAAAATCTTTCTTATATTATTTTCTATCTATGTTTAAATTTTCATATAGTTTGGATCAAAAAATGATGGTTTCCGAGTCATTTTTGTCAAATTTTGGGTAGTTTTTTCCAAAGAATAAAAAAAAAAGTGCAAAATTTAAAGTAGAAAAGTTCCAAACAAATAATTTGAAGTAAACGCTTTCCAAAGTCTCGGTTATGAAAACGAGGGGGGAAAGAGGTCACTAATAGTTTTGGGCGAAAAGAGTCCCGTCCGTTCGAGTACCCCGAAGAATTTCGGTGCCCCCCCTTTCGCTCGAGACCTAATCACTTTTACATATTTTATTGGGCACCTACTATAATATAATATTTTTTTTTTTTATTCGGATACTCACTGTCGCCCTCCAGAGTGATGTTGCCCGCGACCGCGGTGTAGTTCAACGGGAACGTGATGTTCTCGGTCTGCGCCAAATACAGCATGGTCTGCAGCAGCAGATTTCCCGTGGTGTTAAACATGGTGACTGCAGCGACTACAGCCGTGTGTCTGATAACGCGTCCAAAAAGGTCGAGCCGGAGGGTTTTTGCCGCGATTTACCGTGTCGTCATACTGTTTTTTCCCTTTCTTCCGTTCGGCTCGCGACGTTACGCGCCCCGCCGTGGGCGTAACAATATTAATAAATGTTGTGCGTGTGTTTTAGCAAATAATAAAAATTTACCATATAACCGACCGGCGATAATCATCCGACGATGGAAATCCCGTGTGGCGAGAGTGAAAATGTACTGTAAATCGTCAATTGGGAAGAAGAAAAACAAAGAAATAAAAATGTGGAAACACAACGGACACGCAGAGCTATGGTGTGACGAGAGACGGAGCGACGACGTTATGAATCGGAATCCGTGTGGTCGACGAGTTTTATTCGAGACCGCGCAGCCCACGAGGGTTTGTGCGCGTGACGGAAACGCGTTTGAACGCGAGTTGCCGAGCCAGCAGTACAGCTGCGACTGTTTGATATTTCATCGTGACGTCAGAACGTGCAAAGGTCGGGCGGCGGCGGCTGATTTCAATTTAGTAATAATTATAATAATTAAATGTTTATGTATTAATAATAATAGCAATAATAATATTATTGAGCAGGGATGGCCAAAATGAATATGCTCACGAGCCGCATGGATAAATAAAATTATGTCGAGAGGTCAAAAATGTCTTTAGAATCCATTTTTAGTTAATGTCATTGAAAACAAATGTCTGGTGTATCAATTGTATTGTAATAGTTAAAGCACTTCACGGAACTTAGAACTGTTAAAATTATTACGATGTGGTGGTTTTGAAAATTTCAAATAGAACTGTCGCTCTGTTGTGAATTTTTGTCAGTATGTTTCTATTTTAAACAACTCGAAAATTAATAACTGTACACAGAATTTAAAATCAATTTTTAGAATGACATATTATTCTTGTGAATCACTTTATTGGACAGTGAAAATAATCAAATCTAAATATCATTCAAATTTCACTAAACATCTTCTTAAAGAATAACTTCGAGTCAATTTTATATCAATAAAAACCCAGATCTTAAGCTCACAAAAATAAAGTATGTATATGAAAAAATACATAAATTCAAAAATAATAAATATTAATTCATATAATGAAGAAATCTTATTTTGTTTTTAAAATTCTATTTTCACGCACTTAAGGCCGTAATTATTTAAAATCAAAAAAACTGCGAGCGATAAAACAAAATAATCGTTGTTTTAGGAAACGAAATGCGAGCCACATGCAACCATTGCGAGCCACAATTTGGCCACTCCTGTTATAGGGTGTACCATAGAGCGTATACGCACTTTTTGCAAAAAATGAATAAATCGGACTAATTTTTTTATGAAAACGCAATACTCTGTTAAACAACATCTGTTTTGGTAAATGACCTCCCCCCCGCTGTGTCGGAGGCACGTGTTCATGACGAAATTTCCAGTAATCCTCTCGCAGAATATCCGCGTGGTTGGATGTCCATGAAATGACGAGTACTTCGGACTTTTAGATTCCGAGCGGATCGAAGCAGCTTATGATTTTACAATAATGTTTATTATTCTTTTTTTTATTTTAGAAAAACTTTTTCGTATAGAAATACTTGACGTATAAAAGTCTCGATCACTGATCAGTATCTCTGTAGATTCGAAATCACATCCAGGTGGTACTTTAAACAATAATTTAAATATCATTTTTCGAATTTTTCAATACTTTTTTCAAAAACGCGAAAAAGTAACAAAAAACGGTAAAATATACTATTATTGAAATTTTCATTTAATTTTAAATTGTTTTTTAACATCACTTAAAAAATAATGTAGCTAGAAACTTGAAAATTTCCCCAATTATTAATTATTAATGATCACAAGATAATTTCATACAAGTTTTAAAAACATTTGACAAATTTTGAGAAAAATATTCAAGGATGGTTATCCTTGAAAATGTGGATTTTTTAACATCTTTGATTTTACCAGGTTGGAACAACATGTCGCTTTAGACTTGGAAATATTAATTTTTTTGTTTGTTTTGGTTATGTAAAGTCATAAGTGTACGGAAACGAGCCACGTGCTATTTAAGAGAAGGCGGAAATTACATATACATGTCATTGCTGGCATTCAGCCAATCATCTGTGAGACACAGTTGTTGAAAATTTTGTTGAGCGCGTAAACACGAGCCGTCACAGTGGGGGAGGTCATAATATTATTATGTCATATATTGTTATTGAATCGTTAAAATGTTGTCGAATGTAAATATTATATAAAAATTAAATTTCTTTAACATTTTATTCATTTTTTCATTATTTAGATTCTGAGTGGAGCGAACAATGATGTTTCTTTTTCCTTATTTCTGTAAACTGTTTTTCGTATGGAAATTCGTTTGTTCAAAAGTTTTTGACCAGCAACTTTTTCAATCGAAATTCACTTATAAATTGCACTTATGAACGGTTATTTTTTTAAATTTTCAAAATTTGGTAAAAACTACCCAAAATTTAACAAAAACACCTTAGAATCTATCTTTTTTTAATTGCAACTTAATAAAAATTTAAATATAGGTAGTAAATAATATGAGAAATGTTTTGGCGCAAAAAATTTTTTGAAAATGTGAAAACACATTTTTCTCAACGAATTCTTTTTTTAGTACTCAATTATAATGAGCTATAAAACTGGCTGAGTACAAAATATATTTTTTTGTAATAAATGTTAATAAACTATACATATAATTTTTAAATAAAATTATCTCATATAAAAACTGAAGCTCCGCTCACAAACGTTTCCTGAAAATATTTAACACTAACGCAATACATTTCATCCGAGAAAAAAAGAATACTCATGGTGCGCGAAGTACGTTTGGATCATAAAAATTGTGAATTTTACAGAACATCCTGTATATTGTGTAAGCTTTAGCTTTTTACGCGGTCGGAAGCAATTTACCGCGAAAACAAACAATAATAATAATAATAATTAGGCATGATAAAAAATGCTTACGACAGACTAAACGATTTCATAGATCATAGACGATCTAAGTACACAATAATAGTAATAATAATAATTGTATAATATTGTGTAATACGTCGCATTTTCCGCGCATAGGAATATTGTTTTTTTTTGTATAATATTACGTTTACGGTGAAATTACTGCCGAGGACTTTGAATTGTTTATAAAACAACACAGTTAAGAAATTTTTTTATTATTATGCAGTTTTGTAATGTATGCGCTATACACATATTTTGTTTTGTTTCATTATTTTCGCCAGCAAAACGACTGTCCGACCCATACCGTTTCAGACAGTTATCGCGAATCCGAATACGGCGTATTTTAACAAATCCGTGTGCACATGACTTCATGACGAAAATACTAACAGTATATTATTGTGTTATTATCATTGGCTCAACTAAGAAAACATTTTTGGGGAGGGGTTTATATGTTTATTTGATTGATTTAGCCTTCCAAAAAGGCATTAACCTTATGTAATTCTCTAAAATTCTGGGGGGGGGCTTTTAGTAGTTTTGAGGGGGCTTAGCCTCTCCAGTCCCCCTTTAATTGCGCCTATGGTTTAATAGAGTATATGGATTTTAAAGGCATTTGCTTTTTTTTTTTTTTTCTATTATTATTACTCTAAAACGAAGCTATGCCAGTTATAAATTCGATTTATACTGTTTTTGAATAAAATACACGAAATTTAATTTTGCTTTTTTCGTATT
The DNA here is from genome assembly GCA_025469315.1 of Stegophylla sp. TES_Ste_2020. Lineage (NCBI taxonomy): Eukaryota > Metazoa > Arthropoda > Insecta > Hemiptera > Aphididae > Stegophylla > Stegophylla sp. TES_Ste_2020. Next base: position 9,614 of record JAIPRM010013722.1, read on the forward strand.
ATAATCCTTTTTGGGGTTTTTTCGCGTATTTTTTGCTTTTAAGTAACATTTTTTTTTTAAATGTATTCTCAACGAATATATTCGAATGATTAATATTTATTTTTATCTACAATCTTTTGGAGTTTGTCATACGTAGCTTTTCAAAATAATATAAACATATTATATTACCCGAGCGTTTAAGTAGATTTTTGTTTGAAAACTTTAAACAAATTTAATCTCGTTCAAAGCGATTCCGATGATATATGCAAATAATTTTAGAACTATTATTTAATTAATTTTTTATAAATTAGGTATCTTAAATAGAATGAATTTAGTTTAAAGACTAACTGTAGTGGGAGAAGAAGAACAATAATTTTTTTTTAAATAATTTAATAAATTAACAAATAATTATAACATTTTTTTTAAAACCCCATTTTTAATGCTTTCTTTTTTTATTACTTTAAAATCAGTACTTTAGTTATTACATTTTAATTATGCACTTGGACTGTAGTAGTCATTGTTAAATGACCTTTTTGAACTTAATACGACGAAAAACGTTACACATCGACTTGGGAATTTTGCTGTTCCCGCGAAATTCTTTCTGTTTACGGTAAAATTCTTTATTTGAGTTATTATAATAATTATTGTATTTTTAAGACGTATTCGAAATTATTATATTAAATTTTTGGCAACAACGCTACGGATATGAGTGTTATATTGGACTTTGAGTGGTTTACGTTATTTATTATTCTAAGACATTAAGTACTAAAATCGTTCTTGTACTAGTTTTACTATTATTATTATTATAAACTTTATAAAATCAGATATTTTTAAATCTCTATAGTCTATATTTTAGTTGGATATATTTTACAAAAATTCTAAGTTAAAGAATATTTATAATTTTTCGACTCCTGAGATATATTTTAATTTTTATTGAAAATTGGTTTAAACACCATCTAATTTTATTCAAATATATTTTGTAAAATATACGAATCCTCAACTCGCGCGTTTTCATTGGTTAATTAATTTTTGATTTTAAATAGCGTAGCGTCATAATTATCCCTGACCTAGTAAACGTAAATTTTAATTCGAAAATGTACTTTGGATTTTTCAATAACATTGTAATATTAGTATTGTAATCTTTACCCAGAGCAGTTTACTCTTATCATAAGTAGTACTTTTTATTTATTTTTTATAGAGTTTGCCACTTATGAGAAAATATTACTGAAATAATTATGAAGCTATTATAATATGTTTATAAATCCTTGCTGAATGATTAAATTTACTTTTACTATCTAAAGTCATATATGATTTTCAAATATGAAAATGTTAATTATTATTATGTCTCGAACACGAATTTAAATATAATCCATTACTCAGAAGAAAATATATAGAAAACCAAGTGGTTCGGTTATGCGAAAAATAATACAAATTAATACTTATACAAAAATTTTATTATTTTCACATATTATGTTCAAAGTCAAACTAAAATTTGTTGTGTATGGTTAGTAAAAAAAAGCCGGACATACTTCGCACGATGGGTGTACTTCGCACGACGGGTGGTATTCTCTTGACGGGCGTATTAAATTTTAAAGAAACGATAAATCATTTCTTCAGTAAAACGATTCTGAACA
>JAIPRM010013723.1:0-11225 GCA_025469315.1 Stegophylla sp. TES_Ste_2020
TTTTTTCTTATATTATTAACTTCCTTCGTTCAGAATCGTTTTACTGAAGAAATGATTTATCGTTTCTTTAAAATTTAATATGCCCGTCAAGAGAATACCACCCGTCGTGCGAAGTACACCCATCGTGTGAAGTATGTCCGGCTTTTTCAACTCTCTATTTTAACTGCGGAATTTTATTCATTTTATTTTTCTGTGAATTTTAATCTATTAAAATCAAAATTCGAACGAGTAGTTTTTGAATTATTCAGATTTAAGTATTAAGGTAAATAGACTCTCGAGTGCATATTTGAGTTACATACGTATACTCAAAGCACTCATATCCTTCATACTTAAATTTGAATAACTCAAAAATTACTCGTTCAAATTTAGTTAAAATAGAGATGAGGGTCATTTGAAAAAAAAATTGGATCCCCACAGGACATCCTTAAGGTGACAAGAAAAAAACATGTTACGGAAAACATAGTTTTTATAGTAATTTCAACATTCTGAAAAAAAATACAAATTTTTGTATTGTTACGATCAAAAAATAGAGTGAATACACTTAGAAAATCATTTAGTATATGTTAATTTGATTAAGTTATTTTTTTCGATACTTAATTACAAAATAATTATCTCGATCCATACCTACGCTAATCGTGTTTTGGTAACCCGTCCATAACGACCACTATAGAACAAAGCCGCATTTATCTGAGAGATACGATGGGGAAATTGCTCGGGGTGACAGCATTTAAAGTGACTTATGGAGTGACTAATTTGCAAGACAATATATTACATAAAAATTAGAAGTACAATTCATAAAAAAAATAATACACTTTTATCTTATTTCGTTTACAATACATAATGAATTTGTTGTCAAGTTACACTTTATAATGGTTTTATTTCGAAATAAACGGAGAAATATAATTCATATAAATGTGTTATTGATCGATATCCATTTTTACTAAATTTTATGGCGGTAAATTTTTGGTTTTATACGATATTGCTTTAGAGCAAAATAACTCGCACAGATGAATCGCTTTAAACGTCAAAACGCTGTAGGCGAAGAAAAAAATTACGGATACCGTAAGTCTCCGAAATTAATATTTTTTATTCTAACCCGGGAAGTGGATTCGAAAAGTTAATTCAAAGGTTACAGCAGCGGTCATAGCGCGATCGCTGTCCGTTAGACGTTATAAATTATTATTGTATTTAGGTACACTCCGTGATCCCGCGCGATAATTTCTCTAATGAACTTTCTAATAAAAAAAATAGATACGTACTACAGGAACGCAACGGTGGATGTTTTTAGGAAGCAACTAAATTCACACATACCGACATGTTATTATTATAAATAATACCGCGTGCACGCGTAGAAAAGCGAACGACATCGTAATCGGCTTGAATAACACATCGATCCGAAGGCTCTTTATTGAAATTCCACTACTCCATGACACGTTATGTGTTTATTGCCATTTTATTTCACTTCTATGTATATATATATGTATGTATATTAAAATGTAATAATAAAAATAATGATCATTATCGTTTCCGGTCGAGTCGCGGACTCTTTCGATTTCATAACGGCGGCGACCACAACGACGACGCTATTTTTTTTTCCTACACCGGTTTTCGGTATTTTCACCGAACTCGTGAAATGGTGATCGGTGGAAAGGTCAAAACGATGTACGCAGCAGTAAACAAGCGTCTGGAAGCATGTCCGGCGGATATTATAATATATTAAATTGTTGTAATGATGCGCAGGACGTGTGCTGAGTGGATTTCGAATCTCATAAATGCATACCGTTATTGGCATGACAACGGAGGAAAAAAAAATTGAGTTTTTTTATACCGCCCAACATTTCGATAGAAAGTATTAAATTTATAATAACGTACGTCTTCGTCGGATTCTCTTGTTGTTTTCTTTTAATTTTTTTTTTTTTTGTTTTTACAAGTCCGTCCGGTATAATATGATCCGAACTGGGTATTTAAGGTATTTAAGGTTCGGCGCCTTACTCTTCAGCTCGACGGCGGCGACGAGCTAGATACGTATAATACTAATAATAATATTTATGATATTATATGCATATAATTTTATGAAAATGCAATAATTATTGTGATTTGTAAACTTTTACGCGAAAGCGCAGCGCGATTAAATATTATTTATACACACATGGGAATGAGCGCGGTGTATAGGTTGAAAGTTTGAATTCTCGCGGTGAAAACCCGTGAGACCCGCGGACGGAGACTGTAATAAATATACAATATTATTATGATATGCATATTATTAGATACATGTATAATATTATTATGTACGAAATGCCGTCGTCGTTACTTTTCTTTTCAGACCATCTGGTGTACCGTATACAAATACAACTTGTATAATATTATAATCTTATTTTAATAATCCCAAATAATAATTAGTCGAACGCGAGAGAGTTTGCTTATATGATTTCGATTTCAATGAATAATAATAATAATAATACGACCTGCAAAGATTAATGAAGAAATGTTTTATAGAAAAAAATAAATAAATAAATAAAAGACCGCCGTAGATTCAACGCGTCTAAAATAATACAGAGTATACAAATAATGCGGCGTGCCTAATAAAAAAAACATTTCTATTTTTCTAATTATTCAAAGATCTCCGATCTGAAAACAAGACGACGCCTTTAACTTCTTTACGATTATTCCGAACTTTATATTTGAAACATTCAAACTGACAGTCTTTTCATACGTCTACGGAACACTGATTGGTCACTTAACAAAATACAGGCGCATACAATATAGACTATAAGAAATTATTATTTTTATAATAGAAAACATGATTTATTGTGGTCAAATTATTTTTAACTCTCTATGCGCCGTATACACTATAAAAGTCTTTACTCAATTATTTTAACGGTATTTAAAATATATATTTTATTATTTAATAATTATACTGCAGTCTCTAATTACTGTTTTCATCATTAATCAAATATAATATATATATATATATAATAATGTTTACTTCTCAATCTGTCTTATATCCAGATCTAAGCTAGCATTTCCGTAAACGTTAAGTGCACAAATATACTACGAAAGTCATAGTACGAATAACAGTAGTTGTTTTGTATATTTTTGTAAAAACTATTGATGTCTCTTTATTTGCCAATCGATTCAATAAAGGCGTTTTAATAATTCACATAAATAACTTTCTAAATACATTATGAACGTTTCGTAGTGTAAATAGTTTTATTTAAAAAGTAATCTCATTGATTGATTTCTTAAACTTAAAAAATTTCTACATAAATTTTAAATTATTTAAATCACTCCGAGCAATGTAGATACGAATTCCATGAAACTGATTGAAATCTCAAATTAAATAACAGAACTTGTTGGACAAGAGCATATATTATAATAGCATTAAACATATGTGATTGGTAGACGTGTTGAAATAAAAATAAGATACGAGCGTAGTAATGTAGTTCATAATTGATTACAATAACATGAGATATATTATATATTATAGAATTGTTCCTAAACTGATATGAATCACAAAAGTGTTTCCATCGATATAAGTGTTACTATAATAATATGGTAGTTTTTAAATTCGTTATCGGGCAAATCTGTTCGTCAGATATTGTACCTGTAAATTAATTGGTGACACTTCCAACTTATCGCAAGAGAAAACAGTGTATTTGGATATGTCATTTTTTTATTTTATTTTTTTATGTACGCACGTTTTCGTACAGAAATATTTGTCGAAAAGTTTCTTATAGTAATTTTTTGAATCAGAAGTTTTCTGAAAAAGGTACTTTTAGAAGGTCATTTTTCATATTTCACAATATTTATTCCAAAAAAGAGGAATCCCTGTTAAAAAAATAAGTAAAATCAGCATAATATGCAGTAAACGAGATTTTTGTAAAATCGGCTTTGTTAATTTCACTATATTTTTGAAACTAATAGGATAAGACATTTGAAATTTTCACACATACAATAATAAATAACACACAACAATAATTAATACAGACGGGAAATAATATTCAAAAAATTCTAACTACTTATGGGGTAAATATAGCATTTTAGAATTACCTTGTGTTTTGATAGGTTTTGATCGTTGAAGCCGTGTGTTGCGTAAAAACGATAAAAACAGCAATTTCGTTTTGCAGGCAATTAATCATGCGTACTTCCACTATTATAGTCGTATGTGCGCGGAGGACCAGTATCGCGTTAGGGCCTCAGATTCGTGAACCCGATGTACTAAACACACGAGAATATTCGAAATCTGAGTCAAAAGGTGTATAGTAGTTGCATTACTGAGGCCAAAATAAACGCTATCTATTTACGTAAAGTAAATACGAATATAAATTTTTAGATTCTGGGTAGAGCAAAAAGCTTATGAATTTACAATTATGTTTTTTCCCTGTTCTTTGAGCACTATTGGGTATAAAAATACTAATCCAAAAGCTTCGATCAACCACTTTTTGAATCAAAATTCGGCTCTAGTTGGTATTTAATCGTTAGAATTTTTCCGAAATTCGCAATTTTTCAAAAGGTTGACATTTTTTACTTTTATTGTTGGACCAGTTGAGGCCACATTAACTATGGTAACCATGGTAACAAAGGTAACTACGGTAACTAGGGTTACCTTGGTAACGTTGTAACCATGGTAATGTTGTAATTATTGTTACGTGGTTATTGTATAGAAACTTGAATCGTTTTATTGATGAAATGATAAATCGTTTCTTTAAAATTTAATACACTCACCAAGAATATTCCGACCGGAAAGCGAAATATATGGTACATGATGCGAAATCTGTTCGACCATTCTTAACTATTGTTTATTTATTTATTTTAATATTCAACGCCAAACGGCAGTTGCATTGGCTAAAACTAAAAAAAAAGAAAGAAAACATCGAAAACAATTGGAAAGGTAACAAAAAAATTCAAAAGTGAACAACTAGACATTACGAGAACATGAAAATATCAGAAGGAACATAACTATATAATAAACTATATTAAAATATTATAATATTCACAATCGTGTTTCGGTCAAGGTCGGTTGAGATCGATAAACGCGGACGTTGTTTGTTGACCACACGTCGTATTATATACGAAATAATAAAGACGTTACTGTCAGCTCCCCTCTATCTCTCGCTCACCCTTTCTCGAGAAAGCGAACTTGTGACGCCCGTTTGCAAATCACGGTCATATACATATTTTATTATACGGACTATCGACGCGTACTTACAGTGCGAGTACAACACAACACCTGCACATGTATATCAAATACATACTTGAAGTGTACTGCAAAGTCGGCAATACGCATATTGTATATAATATTACCTATATTACGCGCGTAACAGTAATAAGAGTGTGAAAAACTACACTGGGCTAATGCGTGTGTGAGTGTCTGTGTATAAATACACATATAATATACGACATAACAAAAATAAACCTACTGACAATCTGCAGGTGGAAGAGTAGAAGAAATCATAATAATATGCATAATATATAATATTGCTATATAGGCATGGTCGTACCGATCGTCTCTGTCGTCACACTGATGTAAACAATTCACTTTCGTCCGTTCCATCGACGTTGTTCGCTTTGTTCCAATGGCCGTCGTGGTGTATATATATATATATGTGTGTATATGTGTGTGTGTGTGTGTGTGTGTGTGTGTGTGACAATTCGTATTCTTACAGTTTATACGTACCATATAATATAACACAGTTCTCATCGTGGCCTTGATCGTTTGACTTCGCGCCACTTTCTCCGAGCCAGCAAGCGCGCGTTCGCTATAAATGTGGGACGCACGACAATCGATCGCGAAATCTGCATTTATCACGACCACCACGGTGTGCGATCTATATGCGCATTTTTTTCAATTTTTTTTTTTTTATGCATTTATCATATTATTTCATACGTTAAGTTTGTATTGACACAAGTTTGTACACTGACCCCGGACTCGAACGAGCAGTGCGATCTGAGACCACACTGTTTATTGTACACTGCAGCGCCGTTTATTTGACGTCTGCTGTCGCGGCGGCGGTATAACGACGGGCGAGCTAAAAGCGACGATACGTAACTAGTCGCAAGATTGTGGCAAAAAATAATAATAATAATAATAATAACGCAAATATAATAGATAACAATAAAATTAATAATATGTGTTTCCGAAAGAGAACGGGCGAATAACAGCGAGACGAATTCGGCCTTTGTGAATTTCAACAACTATACGACTACGTATAATAATAATAATAATATTATATTACATAGGTAGGTACGTGTATATTGCAGTAGTACAGGTGAAATATACGCGACAACTGTCATAATAATAAATAATAGTAATAACGTGTAGTATATGCGCGAAAGTGAAAAAAATGTGTAAAATCATATTATTATTGCAGTGGGAAAACGACCGCGACATCGGTCGCTATAGTAAGAACGTTCCGTGCGTCGGGGAGTCTTAAAATAATACGAATTCCATATACCATATACCTACGGGGTACACGAGGCTGCGGACGCGTATGACAGACGTCAGATACGGACAATGAGCCGCGAAAGACAGTGTAAATGTACGCCCTGAGACTATAAGGGAGGTGCAGGCTCTGCCTTCCCAGCAAATTTTCCGTCACGGAATTTTTTCAACAATACCAACTAACAATATAAGAAAATTATAAAACAGCTTCAACTGTTTGTCGCTTAAATTACCGACCAACCAAGCACACCGTAATTACTGTGTATACTCTTCCATCATCATCTAAATACTATATAATAACACCTACAATTATTCGAGTAATTTTTTTTTAAATACTACAAAAATTTCTTTTGCTGTGATATTATTACGATTTACCTGATTAATAAACCGTTTAGATCAATATTTTTTTAGAGAGATCGGAAAAACGAAAATTTGTGTATAAATATATGTAATTTCCATAATTTTGTCTAAGGATTAATATTTCAAAGATACCTCCCTGTGCAATGTACACATGCTTACGACGCCTGCATACTAGAGTATACGAAATATTTATGTTACGGTAGCGACAACTGCAGACCCGAAATCTCACAACTATACAGTATAAATATATATATATAATTGGAGCGCTTTCGTCGGAATACAGGATAGGTACTTATACATTATGTTATATTGTATATAATATAATAATATATAAGTAGTATGAACATATTATTATACTCAGAAGAATGCACTATGCGTCAACGGAACACGCGCGCGGGTGAAAGCGTGTAGGACGCGCGATCGCTCGAGTCTCTGCGGGCCCGACGACGGACGAGGTGTATTGTAATAATAACGCGTTTAAAATTCCGTTTTCCAGTAAAACGAGATCGAAAAGGCGGGTTTCGCACACAACACTGATGTTATACCGATATCATCACATTAAACGCAATAATAATATTAATTTAACATCATGTTGTGATTATTGCGAACGATTGTCGCATTGAAAAAGAAAACGCATAAAAACGTTGTGTTGATTTAAAAGAAAAACTCGTCTGGAACATCGCACGTGTACACGTGTATGACTTATACATACGAGTAAATGATAATGCGCGCGTATAAAAACACTCGAAATGTATTTGTATATATGCAGCGTGCATCACGGTATAAATCAATTAATCCACCTGAAGGTATCGGAAAGCCAAGCGCTGAAAATCAAATAGAAATTAAACGTAAACGAATTAAACTCTCTCTCTCTCTCTCTCTCTCACTCACTCCCTCTTTCTCTCGGCGAAAAAAAAATAACAATGATAATATTCACGTGATTAACTACGACTAATTATTATTACAGTGTAACTTTTCTGATAACAACGTGTACCTGTGAGCTGCTCGCACGCTTTTTGTGCCCGCGAGAGAACAGCGTATTATCGTTATTTCTATAGCGCATATTAGAATAATTATTATAATAATAATTGTCTAGTAGTGAAATTTTGTTTCGCGTCCGCTATATACCTTCATATATTCATATTATATATCATAATATAATACGGCTAAACGCGCGCGTATATGTACATGCGTATAGCGTATAAATATTAATCATTGTTACGCTTAAAAACATCGCGTTTATTATAAATCTTTGCGGAGTACATGAAAATGTTGTATACGTTATCGTGTATGTCGATAGCCGATGGTAATTTGTTTGTATTAAAAAGGCGTGTCAACGTAAAAACTAAGAGTGAATTTTGACGCTATTATACAAATTTCAGCGGATAAAATTAAAAAAACAAAGAATACAAATTGTATATTAAAAAGAGCGTATACTACATCCGAATATAGAGACAATGTCTGTATACATTAGATTAGAGAAAACGTTTATTAGAAAATCAAACGCCCTTCTAAACGAAATCGAAAAGAAAATTATATGTACCTAAAAGACCGTTTACCATTGGAGGATTAAGCCAAATTTATTATTAAAAAACCGGACATATTTCGCTCTATAGGTATTCTTCGCTCCTCAAGTCTGATAAAGTTCATTATTATTACCAAAAATTTTTTTTACTCAACCAGTTTTATATTCTACTATTAACTAAAAAAAAATAATGTTTGATGAAAAAAAGTGTAAGAAAAAAAACGTATAAAAAATTATAGTTATAAAGGAGTTTTTGTCAAATTTTGTGTAATTTTGCCCAAAATTTTGAGAAAACTACTGAGAATTTAGAAAAAATACTGATCAAAAATACTATCTAGAGGCAAAAAGTTTCTGTTCGAAACTTTTGGAAAAGACTTCTATACAAAAATATGTTTATGTGTTTAGAGAAAAAAATAGTAAAATAAACACTAATGTAAATTTATTGGTCCAACATACTATGTATAATCTTCTGAAAAATTATTGCGCATTTTCTGTTGTTTTATTTATGGTTACAACTTACAACTTCTAAGTACTAATAAAATGTTTAATTATCTTTTATAAGGACAAACTATGATTTTCAGACTGTAGATCAGAGGTCAGCAACTTTTCTGTAGGAAAGAACCATTATTCTAAAAAATTACAAAACTATGATTTTCAATTAGCCTAATTTATGCAAACAACCTTTTTCTTTAAAAAAGTAGTCTATAATCTCTGTACATGTCATTATGTCGTAAAGAAAAATATTGATATTAATGCGTATTCTAAAGAGTCGCACCGACCCCTGCTGTAGATGATAGAAAGACAAAAAAATTAATAATAGATGTTGAGTCAAAAACTAACTTTGTCTGTGTAAATGTGAGGTGGATTTTCGAGTTCATTAATAGAGGTATTTGAAACATAACAAATACTCTATCATCAATACTCACAAAAGTCGTCCAAAGTGAAAAAAGCGAGACGATTTGCTGTAGCAAAAATTTTGGACATTACAATCTCGCGATTTAGAATGGCCAATAATGTTGGTTTGATGTACACCAAAATTTTAGTTAATCGTCGACGATAGTTAGATTTTGTGGTCCACGTACACGTTGTAATCAGAACAAACTGATGTTAATGTACACAACTAACCAAGAAATCGATAGGATAGCAATAACAGAGCGATTGCAGTGAACGTGTGTCACGGATGAGCTAATCACCGAACTGGTGAATAAAGTTAACATTTAAATAGCTTAAATATTAAAAATATTACTAACTGGAACAATGAAATTACAGAAATTAAAATTATCGGGTTTTTTTTTTTATGTGAATGACAAAAAGGGATAAAGCGTTTGTAAATATTATTTTATATGTATATATATATATATGGTGATTTTTTAAGCGTGTTCACTCCCATTTTTGGCCGTAAAAATGCGAAATTTGGGATTTTTTTTCCGGAATGTTCAAGTTACTATAAAACTAATATTTTTCATAACTCATTTTTTTCATGTCACCTTAAGAATGTTCTGTGGAGATACAAACTTTCTTTTTTTCAAATGGCTACCCCCTATTTTAATTACGGAATTATATTCGAGTTATTTTTCTGTAAATTTTTAATGTATTGAAATTAAAATTTGAAAGAGTAGTTTTTGAATTATTCAAATTTAAATATTAAGGAAAATTGTCACTTGGGCACATATTTAGTTACGTACGTAGTTCGTAATTATTATAAATTACTCAAATAACCTTTAATTAGAAATAATTAGTCAAAATATTCATAGATATCATGTCGTGTGTACGAGATTAAATTTTACATTTACAAAATATTAATTTCAGGTCAGGTCGTCTTATCTCATTTACCTATTAAGAACAAATTAAAATATATGCCCAAGTGACAATTTTCCTTAATATTTAAATTTGAATAATTCAAAAACTACTCGTTCGAATTTTTATTTCAATACATAAAAATTCACAGAAAAATAACCCGAATATAATTCCGTAATTAAAATAGGGGGTAGTCATTTGAAAAAAGAAAGTTTGTATCTCCACAGGACACCCCCTTAAGGTAATATGAAAAAAATGAGTTATGAAAAATATTGGTTTTATAGTAACTTGAACATTCCGGAAAAAAAATCCCAAATTTTGCATTTTTACGGCTAAAAATGGGGGGTGAGCACGCTTAAAAAATCACCCTGTATATAGTCTATCTCTGTAAATCAATATATTTAAAAGAGACTCACCACCTAATTGCAAATGAAAATACTTATTCAATACCTAAAGTTACCTACTTAACTACCTAAAGTTTAAATTTAAAATTTCATTAGGCACATTTTTCACTTTTCTTTGACGTTGGGATAAAAATCAAGATATAAAAATGAAACGAAAATTAAATGGTCTGCAATAGTTTTTAAAAAGTAAGACCAAACATATACCACAAATGACCACAGCACGAAAATATAAAATGTTGAACTCCAATAACAGGTTCATATGCACTGCTGCAGTCGGATCCGTTATCGTATATACTATATTATATTGACAAATAATTCAACAATGGGTAAACAAACAATGTAATACACAACCGAGTTATTTTTTACTACGCAAATAGTTTGTGTACACGACGTATTATTACTACCCGCACAATATGCTCATATTTCTACACGGATAAGGATTGCGTGTACTGTACTGTTGCCATTATACATATTTTGCGCCACACGCGATGATCAACATATTTTCCGATTTCGCCGTTCCCACAGGTGGTGGCCTCACTGGTCAGTATCGCGGTCAGTGTTTAACAATGCAGAAAAAAAAGCGGGACATACTTCGCACGATGGGTGTTCTTCGCACGACGGGTGGGATTCTTTGACGGGTGTATTGAATTTTAAAGAAACGATAAATCATTTCTTCAATAAGACGATTCTGAACGAG
>JAIPRM010013724.1:0-11225 GCA_025469315.1 Stegophylla sp. TES_Ste_2020
TCCGGTTTCAAAAAGTTATTGATCGAAACTTTTGGACAAGTGTTTCCATATGAAAAGTTGTACACAGAAACTAACTAAACTAATCGATTTTAATTTTGGTGCAAATTACAATTCCTATTTCTTACTATCTGAGGGTGGTGAAAATTACATACCGTTATTTTGGTGCAAATTACACATGTTTTATATATTTTGGGTCAATTTTGGTGCAAATTGACTACAGCCGTCGCCACTAAAGTGGTTTGACCACGGCTTGTTGTATAATTTTAAAACTATCAACTTTATTTTTTCTTACCCACCACGCAGTTTCGCTACCACAGTTTTCCACGCACCATCTCGAAATCACGTCATGATGTCACAATATTTTTAAAAATTTTGTATCTTTATTTTATTCCAATACCTGCACTTCAGGTAATATCTTACAATGGTGAATAGATAGAGCTGCTGACTTTGCTGGCAACCACAGGAAATGTATCATACGGGGGGGGGATGTATCATATCAGACGCCAAAAGAAAGTTCATACTTTGAAAAGTACAAAGTACGTGACAAAATTGTATAAGTGTACGATGGATATACCTTGTAAAATGGTAATATAGCACTGTATTATGCAAATATTATCATCATAATAATTATTATTAATCAAAACAATCTGTTATTAGTTGATAGTTTATGATTGGATATTTTGAGAGCCACGTAAATTATATCATTAATCTTTATGTTAATGTCAACAATATTTTCAATAAAATGCTTTCGTGTTACGTTAAAGTTTATAAATCCACGCTAAAATAATAATAAAAAAAAAAAAAATACTATGAAATGTTTGCATGACAATAAAAGTTGAACTATGTTTTTAGAATGTCCTCGGTCCTATTTTTGTTCAGTTATTTTTTGCAGAAAGAGTGAAATAAAAATAAGCAATGAACATGGAATGCGATATAATTATGATATCCCGCAATCATAGTAGAAAACAATCTTTGCTATTTATTGGGATCAAATTTCTATTTATTGTATAAGATCTGAGATCAGCAAATACAACTGATTTTTGTCCTTTGTAAATAATTAGACCTTGTCAACAAAGATTTTCATTTTTGCCGTCATTAATTATTGTATCTGTCTAGAATATTCAACAGTCAACGATAAAAATGTATTTTGCGTATTTATTAATATTAATGGCATCGAGTTGGTAGTAAGTGCCCGGTAATAACACATATTTTTATGATTCATCGCCTTTAAATTGATACTAATTGACATTTTTTTTTTTTTTATTTATTTATTAACGGATCAGCGTTTAGGTCGAAATACACGTGTTATTTTCTAAAGATAATATTGTTTAAAAATAATTTCAATCAAAACGAAATTTTAAAAATTTTTCTGAGCCAATTAATATGCATGAGTCATTAAATAATAATAATAATAATAAGATTACAAAAACGTCATCTTATCAATATACTTATTGAAATTCGATTATTTCCAATTATATTTTCATGGTATTTTTGTTCATTTAAATCATAGAATAAATTTTTTTTTTATTTATTTTTACGAATTTTATGTTTTCCATATGATTATCTACGATGAAAAATCCGTCATAGTGTTGGGGGAGAAATGTTCTGAGAATGCTCGTCTTTGCGTAAATTCGAACAAATCAAACTAATACCTTTTATGATGATTGGATCCAGGACTGTGGTGAATAAATTAATAAATAATTTGTATTTTTCTATTTTGAACGCTGCAATAATTCGTTCTTTCGCGTAACGGCTGTGATCGGATACGAATCGCATGTACGCTTTCGCGTACCTATACAGAGTGAATCGAACGATCGTGAACAGCTGGTGCTCCGATTTTTATAATCAGACGCCACGAATTTGCGTTCACCGCCTGTGGAGACGGATGTAGCTTATTTTAGATTCTGAACGGAGTGAAGAAGCTTATGTTTTTACAATGATGTTTATTTTTTTTATATTCTTTTAATTTTTTTTTTCTTCGCTGTAAACACTTTTTTGTATAGAACTACTAGTCCAAAAGTTTCGATCAGTAACTTTATAGATCCAAAATCGGATCTAGTTGGTACTTTAGAGTTGTCATTTTTTAAATTTCTCAATATTTTTTAAAAAATGCAGAAGAACTGTAAAAAAATGGACGAAAACACAAAGTTTGCAGTTACCTGAATTTTCGTAAAATTTATAATTTATTTTGACCATAACATTTAGAATAATGCAGATAGAAATTTGAAACTTTTACCAATAACTAAAAATGGTCACGAAAATATGTCATACAAATTTAAAAAAGATTTGATCAATTTAGAGTTAAGTACAGCATTTTGAAAATTTCGGAAATTTCTCATTTTTTGATAGTTTTTATGTAATAAAATTTTTGGTTTTTGATATTAAGACTTAAAAATTTAATATGATCTCACTGACATATATATCTAATTGATTTGAAAAAATCTCGAAAACCGTAAGTCAATTTTTTTGTTTTTATTCGTTTGAAGTTAGGATTTCGACTTAATTCGTTAGTTTCACCTAAAATTACGCACTTTAACGTACATATAAGAAAATTGGCCAAACCGATTGTTTTGAAATTAGGTGTCTAGATAGATAATTTCATTGCAAATATTTTGGTGCAATAAAATTTCTTACGGACAAAGAATTAAACATTTTACAAGACTAAGACTGAAAAAAACTCGAAGAAAGTACGGACACTAAAATGTAATTGTTATTCGCTTATCTTATCTTACGTATTTTTCGACGCTAAATTTAATGATACAAGTCGGTAATTACGGTGTGGCCTTTGGACTGCCGCCCAAATACATTTCTCAAAGCCACAACGCCTTATCAGTTGTCACATATTGCACGGACTTCCATAATATATATGTATACACTATTATATGTATATGTTATGTTTACACTATTAAATAACAGTATCTAACCTACTATTTTATATTTATATTATTAACTTCCCTCGTTCAGAATCGTTTTATTGAAGAAATGATTTATCGTTTCTTTAAAATTTAATACACCCGTCAAAGAATCCCACCCATCGTGCGAAGAACACCCATCGTGCGAAGTATGTCCCGCTTTTTTTTTTTTTCTACCCGCCACGTTGCTACTGCACAAACTATATCCGTATCCCACGAAACACGGCGTTATCGTATCGATATGATGTATTTTTATTAAATTAAAACATCAAACGAAGGCTTTTAATACCATTCTACTTACCGATTCACCCTCTCACCCCTTAAATCCGCCGTGAATAATAAAAATTTTCGGTCCATTTTCAATCTTTCGTCAGCACATTTACAAAGCTTTCATTCGCCTTTGTACCCTCAACCATGGCGGCGAGTGCTGTTCTGTTAATATTTCATATTCGCTTCTCTGGGAAATTATTTTGATTTTTTATTCCTCCCGTAAAACGTGAAAGGTTTCCTGTCCAAGAATTGTAGAGTTGATTTGGATGGACAGTATTAAGTTTTCCGTTTTCAACATAACACTTCGTTTAAATTGTTGACAGTAAATGACTGTGATGGATAGTATACGATTTTTCAACAAGTACACAGCACCCAGCAGTTGCCTATAGTAAAGATTTTTTTTTTTTTTAACACTATCTAAATATCATTCGAGTGAATAGTATAAGATTACAGGGGTCACAATCAGCGGTTCTTTATATGAAAAATGAAAAAAAAAAATATTTGATATACACACAATTCTCTTAAATTCCAATTGTCGTCAAATTTCTTTGAAAATTTATATTATACCAATGTTGATAATGGGTGAAAATTTATAATTCTAATCCTATTAATTTTAGATTTATGATAAAGAAAAAACTTCTGGAGGTTAATACTTAAACTATTATTATCTACTATATAAATAATTAGTCGAGGAAATCTTCTGGTGGTTAACCCTCTCTCCGTATGATAACGCGTTTTTCACAATAAATTATGACATAGACTCGCTATACGTTGATCGACAGTCAGAAATCATTATTTCCTAAAAATTAAAATTATTATCATTATTTTGATTTTCACGGATATATCGTTTTTCAACCCCACGCGTTACAATTTCATTTAAATTTGCAATTATGTATTTAGATTGAAAAAAACGAAAACGAAAACGAGTAGTCTCAAATTTCCAGAACTTCTGCGTTGGGCGAATGTCTCTTCTCTTACTTCTCTCAAGGCCAGCCGACATGACGGGGGGGGGGAGAAAAACAAAATATATTTGGATTGAGCTAATATAAAAAAAAAAAAAGAAGAAGAGGAAATTCGATATGATAATTTATATCGTTGTTTTGATTTACTCTGCGGGGACGATAATTCAACGGCGGCGGCGGCGCATCGATTCTAGACGGAAGTTTTCAAATAAATTTCACCGCAACGAACAGCGCAAAACAAAGGTCACGCGCGGCCGCGTTGATTTATTTTTTACGCTCCGAATTACCCAGTACCGAGTTCCCGAGTATCGAGTATACACGACGCGTGCGTGTAGGTAGGTTCACATTGAAAAGCACACGTCTCGCAGAATATTCCAAAAACGTAATAATTAACCCAAAAACGGTGAAGTTATACCAACCCGTAGTCATACGTATACCTAAATGAAGCATTGAAATGGAATACGCTTAGAGTGACCTATTGAAAAGAATCAAATCACCGTATGGAAATATTGTATCCCTTGCTCAATCGAATCACTGATAAGGAACTGTTATGCTACTTTAAAATTAATGTTATTGTTTTTGTATATCTGCAATTGCTTCTTAATGTTATTGAAAATTTAAAGTGGTACCAACCAAATAAGAAAAATAATTTTATTTTTCTCAAAATGGTCACTCTTAGCGTATTCCATTTGATTGCTTCAATTCGCTATATGTAACAGTATACGGTATGGCCGCTCTGTATATTCTTTACTCTATGAGTTATACAGCAGTGTGCAGTGTACGTTTCACGAACATGTAAATTATTTCAATGATATTCGGCAATATTTAATTGGAATTTGTTCGGCATATAACAAATATATTGTGAATACCTACCTAGATATTGTGACGTCGTTTTTTAATAATTTATTATAACGGAATATCAATTTTTAAACGTAACAAAAGAAAACGTCAAACGTCTAAAATCAACAGATAAACCATGATTTTTGAAATAATAACGTGTACGGACGGAGGTAAATTTTTTTATTTATTTATTTTTGACTTTAAACGCAATTAAGACTCAAAATGAAGTGTAAATACAAAATTGTACGTCCTCCTTTCCTTTGCGGCGAAAAATTGGAAGTACTTACACGTACACGTCATGTTTACGTTTGTTAGTAATATTATTGCTCGCATGTGAAGTTTTCAGCAATGAAGTCATGTGCGAAATGAAAAAAAAAAAAAAGAGACAATTAAGTTACCAAACTAAGTAAATAATTATTATGATTACTAGTGAAGTAACTGCGAGAGAACGAATGCAATATAGGCGCATGTAAATTGATGTTCGGCACCTACATAGACTAACTCATTAACTGAAGGTCGATTTAAAAGTTCACATTTTTGGGACGAGCAAAATCATATTATTCTTTATCTCGCGTACCCACCATTTCCCGCCAATAGTGATTGTCGGTAAATTTTCATTTCGTAACGTCTTTGGAAAAATAGTGACTGGACCTCCCCGTCTCAACTATTTAAATACATAATATGTTGTAGAACGTATGTAGTTAGATACTCTATGTTCTATTACTGAACGGATATTATTTAGATTAACGATTTTTATAGTTCTTCGACGGAAAATTTTTTGATTTGAGACTTTTATTGTACATAGTTAAATTCGGTTCTTACTCTATTGACGATTTTTCTAAAAATGTTAAAGCAACCAATAAAATTTTTATAGCACGTTATATATGTGTTTACTTAACGGTAACCATGATAATTATGACAGCTGTGATAATTATGGAAATAATCTGTGGTTATTATTATAATATTTATAGAGATAAAAATCCAAATATACTTCACACAATGGTTATTCTTCAATCCTCGGATGTGACTTAGTAGATGTGTTAAATTTTGAAGAAATGATTAATCATTTCTTCAAGAAAAAGATTCTAAGCAGAGCTTTCGTTACAGTAGTAACCAACGTAAAAAATGAATTTAATTAAAATTGAGTACTAACCTTTGATTTTTTTTTCTTTTTATTAATTAAAAATAAATATTTATTGATTATTGTGTTACCGTATTGAATAAATTAATTGGTTGCAGTGAAATTTTCTATAGCAACCAAATAAACAATTAAAGCCAAATAAATATTGTAAAAAAAACATTTTATACTGTGTTAAGGTCAACCCTTTGAAAAAATGAGAATTTCTAAAAATGACCTCTTTAATGTGTTATTCGAAGTTGAATTTTGATTCCAAAAGTTACTAGTCAAAACTTTCAGGCATGTATTTATATACAAAAAAGTGTTCACAGAATGAAAAAAATAAATTAAATCATTCTAAAATCATAAGCTTCTTCACTCCGATCAGAATCTGAAATTACTATATCGTCTCTTACCCTAATTTATACGTGTTTGATTGATACACAATTTGAACACAAACCACTGGTCAGACATCTCTCACTCGAGTAAAATCGAGTAAATATTATGTTTTCAAGAATTTAGATTTTTTTCAGTTTTTTTTTTTTTTTCTACTGCCTAAACGAATTTCTGCAAGTTTTGCGTGGGTCTAAAGCTCGCGTTATAAATTTACACCTAGGAAACCGTAGCGAAAAAATAAAATACATACAATATATAAATTCTGGTTTCGAATAAATTCGTCGACCGTGATACCATCTCGAAGCCTTTGAATATACCGTTAATATTGCTTACAACAAACGACCGGGTCTTGTACACACGATGGCGGTGCATTTACTCGTGTAATATTGTAAAAATATGTCAATGGATTCCGAGCAAACTATACGAATATATATATATATATATACTTGCATGAACGCTGCCGTATGATGAATAATTCATTTTTATTTATTTATTATTATTTATTTCTATTTTCTTTTTTATTTTTTACTCGGGAGTTTCACGCATGATATGTGTCAATAAAATGTGTTTGAAACCAAAAATGTGTTCTTATACGCGTTTTTAAGTAGATCGAAATTCACGGAAGTACATAAAGGGTACAAAGTGAATCGTTGAATTTAATGCGCACGAAACGGTACGACGACGAAGAAGTGAATGTGAAATTTTGTGTACGAAAATAAATAAAATAATAATAAATAAATTACCATTTCGTCAGAATTCGTGTTTGCGTGCGATTTTGAATAATATCAAAAAAAAAAAAAAAAAACAGCAATATGAACCCGAGACACGGAAAAATTGACAACTGTATTATTCACCGTATAACACGCGTGTTACTGCGCAGGCTTGTATAAAGAACGCGGTGTATAATTTTTATGAAATTCTCACGGTGAAGTAATCCGTATTTCATAAACATCTTATAGTCTGTGGAAAGAAAACCTCGAGTTTTCACTGTTATTAACTATTTTCGAAACCATTTTTGCTTCTTATTTGTATGGCTGCATTTTGGGAAATTTTAAATTTTATAATAAAAATATTAGTTTTTTATCACCTACAATCTAAAAATGTAATGCTCAATCAAATACTAATATAACTTTATACCTAAAAAAACATAAAACTTGATACTACCATGTTGTGGGTTATTAGTGTTTGAATTACCTATAGCAAAATTATGTTTACTTTCGAAATAAATACATTCCTAATGTCTTACTTTTTAAAATCCATAACATATTTTTATTCTTAATCCTGTGTCACATCAAAACACAATTAATAGCCATATGGGTTTCTATTTTTATTGCAAATTGAATTTTCAAAAATATTACGTTAGTTTATTTATATTCATTAGAATTTTAATTTAAACCGTTAAATAACCGTTGACTACTATACTGGAGTTTTTAAAATGTAAGTTGATAAAAAAAGCACATTTTCCTCTTAAATATTTCATAATTTGGAGTATATTTAAAACACATAATACGCAACTATCAACAATTGTTTTTTTGAATAGAATATTTAGATTAACCAAGTAACTACGAAAAGTTTTCATAATTATACAATAGTGAAATAAAGGATGAAATAAAAATCGAATAGATTTGTGATCTAATCGAGTTTTGCAAAGTTCGGTTCATAAATTACTGCGACGATAGGTAAACCGTGCCGTGACGAAAATGCCCGTATTATTGTTGTTAATGTGTATGCGTCGTGCGGTAATCAAAGACACGCTTTAACCGGAAAATGATTGACGTAATAATTATATCGAAAGCATATTATTATTATTATTATTATTATTATTAATCATTATCATTGTCATCGGTGTTTATAAAGCAAACGGAAAATGATAAGCAATGGACGTGTGCAGGGTGTGGGTGGTTATTGCATAATACGAGTCAGACAGTCATATAACGAATCAAAGCTCCTAATCGAGACATGTGCGGGCATATTATTGTACTCAAAGTTGTTTGTTAACTGAAAAACTTTACGGAGAACATATTATT
This sequence comes from Stegophylla sp. TES_Ste_2020, assembly GCA_025469315.1. Lineage (NCBI taxonomy): Eukaryota > Metazoa > Arthropoda > Insecta > Hemiptera > Aphididae > Stegophylla > Stegophylla sp. TES_Ste_2020. The sequence goes on from JAIPRM010013724.1 coordinate 8,525, forward strand.
ATTATTATTATTATTATTTTACCATAATAATATATTGTTCAGACTCACTTTATATTATCAGACGTAGTCGTATTTTATTAATATTCCGCGAATAATAGTTGGTTATTATTATTTTTTTTTTTTTTAAAAGCATTTCTAGTGCAGGATCACTGTAACAATATCGCGGTTCGCCTCGAGGTAGTGCTGATTCCAGTGAATCGTGGGCCAGTGGCGGTATTGAGAATAGTCTCGCGCGGTGTACAGTGAGGGGGTGGTTTTCCGGAAAAAAATATCCTTTTCAATGGTGAAAATACGAGAATTGCTGAAACTTATTACAATATCAGCAGCTATATAAGTTGAGAAAAAAAGGTGTTGGAAAAAAATTCCAAAATCATTATTATTTTTTTACATTTTAAAAATTTCCTTGTGCCAAAATATTTCTCATTGTCTATCTATGCTTAGATTTTCATAGAGTTCAGATAAAAAAAAAAAAAAAAAATGTAGTTTTCGAGTTTTTTTTTTTTTTTTTGTTCACATAAAAAAGAAAAAAGGAAAAATAAAACATAAATATCATCGTAAAAAAACAAAATGAACTAAATAAACGTTATTAACATAAACGAGTTCGAAAATAGTAATAATCACAATCAATCGATCCGTTTATTGATAAAATAATAATCTAATAATCGGTAATTGATAAAATAATAAATAAATACAATTAGAGGCATTTTCGAATTTCTACGGAAACGATCTCGTGACGTGCGTCATCTCTCAGACAATACTTGGTGTTTGCAAGAAGAGATGGGAACGTCTAAAAAAATTTCTACGTCACGAATTCGCCATTTGTCCGCAGGAAAAGACCTGCAGCAGGCGTATCCTCGCGCCGTTTCCGTTACGGAGTTACTTCCGTTTTATCACCAGGGATAGAGAAATATAATGATACAAAAACAAAGAAAAGAACGGATGCGTCACAGAAGGCGCTCGGTCTTTTGTGAATCACAAAGACAGTGAGGGGTGAAGGGTGCTGGCGGTGGCCAGAAAACTAGCGCGTTTTTACAACAACAATCGATTATACTGTCTGCTCAAAAATTCTAAATATATATATTTATATGAAAAACACTGATACGCTTTTCTGAAAACCACAGACGGAAAACGGGTTAATTAAAGAAAAATACCGAGTAAATTATATTTGCCTTCTCGAGTGTTCACCACAACCGAGATGGAGCTTTGCAATACAGCTGGCGAGATTAGGGGGGGGGTGGTAGGCTATGAGGTCGAACTGTAACGCTTAAATGGAATGTGACCACAACTGCCACCACCGCCACAAAACAGAGAGGCAGAGAATAAATTTGATAATTTAGATTGACAAAATGTCTTTTCGATCCATCGAAGAAAGCAAATTATTTTTCAAATAGCGTTCTGGCACACTTACAGCAGGAGTATGATAATTCATATTTAAATATTTAAAAGATATTCCGGATGACTGAGTGTTCATGATTTTCGCATTTTTTTTGAAAATATTTGAATTATTTTAGTTTTTACATCATTATACCATATTAGAAGAGTACAAAACATATTCTAAAACATAAAACATAATTATTGCTTAATTACCAGTTTTCACTCATCGATTCTATAAGTAAATCTTTTCTGATTTTAAATCATTAATCTTAATTTTTTAGATTCTGACATTTTTCGAGCAATCAATGAAGATTTATTGAATCCTTGTCTCCAAAATTAGCGAATACCGATTTTATTTTACCACGAGTATCCATGGAATCGGAACTCGAAGAATTAATGTCACCCAAGTCTAGTATAAATACCAATATAGTTCGTTCACTGGTTAAGGGTTATAAGATAATAATAATTAGTGTTATTCAGTTCTTTACTTCAGTTCTTAACTCAACACAAAACTATCGATAAGAATGAATTTGGAAATATTTCAATATTTGAATGGGTTGCAATAATATATATATATATGTATATAATTAAAACTCGCGAAAACGCATTTTTATAATATCTACGACCTTTAAGGGGGTGATATTTAATATTTTAAAGAATTAAATTATTGAAATTAAATTACACTCGCATCTCTCTCAAGAAAAACTCTTTAAGTCGACCACGTGAACGCAATGTGATTTAAACCAAACGGTTTACGGTTGGGAGAAAATAGGTCAAAAACAACCCAAATTCGGGTGGGGGAAGGTTAGTTTTAGCAGAACCATACCCCTGACTAACCATCCCCCGATGTACGAGTTTGAATACACCGTCACGCGCGTGGGTCCAATGATTTAATTATCACACAGTGCACGGTCTTTTTATAATGTTACATCCGATTTGGACGACGACCAGGGATGGGAGAAACCTGCAAATTTTTTCTCCCCGCTATCTCACATCTATTCATATTTTTTTTTTTTTTTTTTTTTATACTCTGTACCTCCCCATTTATTTCCGTCCGCGTTTATTATTATCCGTGGTAATCGTGACTCCGGGCAATAAAAACTGACATTATTGCGCCGTAGAATTAGAATTTTTACGTCTTCGGGGCATACATTTATATGCGAGTGTGTGCGCGGTCGCACGCGTGTGTGATTGTACTGGAGCAAAAAAAAAAAAAAAAAAAAAAGGGAAAAAGGGGTAATATATTATAAAACAAAAAATATTTTATTGAATATACATTTATTTTCTTGCTTTACTTAATGCCATCTCCCTTAGTACTTCATTTACG
>JAIPRM010013725.1:0-11225 GCA_025469315.1 Stegophylla sp. TES_Ste_2020
CGAATATTTTGGTGCAATAAAATTTCTTACGGACAAAGAATTAAACATTTTACAAGGGTAAGACTGAAAAAAAGTCGAAGAAAGTACGGACACTAAAAGGTATTTGTTATTCGCTTATCTTATCGTATGTATTTTTCGACGCTAAATTTAATACGTTACAAGTCGGTAATTACGGTGTGGCCTTTGGACTGCCGCCCAAATACATTTCTCAGAGCCACAACGCCTTATCAGTTGTCATTTATTACACGGACTGCCATGTATATGTATACACTATTATATGTTTATGTATATGTTTACACTATTAAATAACAGTATCTAACATACTATTTTATATTTATATTATTAACTTCCCTCGTTCAGAATCGTTTTATTGAAGAAATGATTTATCGTTTCTTTAAAATTCAATACACCCGCCAAAGAATCCCACCCGTCGTGCGAAGTATGTCCCGCTTTTTATTACAGTAATTAATTTGCTAAATTAAGTTTTCTAACTTGTGATTTATAATTTAGATTGGTTTTAAGAAAAATATCTTTTGCTTAAGAGAGAATAATATTTACTTTTTTGTATTTTGTTTTATAATAAAAAAATACCGACTTATATACATTTATATTCTTATTAACATCACTATCATGTTTGTAAAAACTTTGCTTTCGAAAATATTTTTTTTAGGAGAATATAATTTTAGGATTTTTTTATAATTTTTATTTTTTAGTCAAATTTTTAAACTATAGACTTTTAATGGGAAATAGCGTAAATACAATTATTGAAACATTGTAAAAATTTAATGCACTTTTAATAATGACTCGAAATTGTCTCAAAGGACTCATACGGCCGTGGGCAACTGATTTCTGACCGTTGCAGCTGTAGTACCATAGAAAGTTCAAAGTGGTGTTTAATATGTACTTCATAATAGTTGAGAATATAGTTCGCGAGTCTGCCCTGGAATTTGCAAGTTGCCCAAATAATTGTCAAAGATTTTTACCCCCTCTCCTCCAAGTAAACATCGGTCTGAGAATGCCCAAAGTGTTGTCAAAATCTTCAACGTAGTTGGTAAGAATTTGCCAGTAATACGTACTTCCCAGACCTGAAATATTTTGGAGTTCACTTGCAATGTGAAAAAAAAAATAATATATACTTTTATACTATTAAATTTGGTTCGAAAAATACGACTACGTTTATTATTTGAACGTCAAGACGACCTGACCGTAATTATTTCTCGGAATTTGGTCAAACCACGAAATAAGGAGCACTCATATTTTGGAAAACACGACGCACTCGGCAGTAAGGGCCATGAACCATCTCATGCGTGAGTAAGTACTTTATAGCGTAGTCCGTATATTAATAAAAGAAAAAAAGTTAATAAGATCCAGAAAAAAAAATCTTTTATCAAGGCTTAATGCGAATAAAATTTATTAAACGTCTATACAATATTAACTACCATAAAACTTTTGCCGTTCCTGTTCTCAGTCATGTTTTCTATATTATACATCTGAAACTCGTAAATAATAGCTGTTGTGCTCTGCAAGTATCTTGAACGGTAAAGTTTATTAACTGTGATCGAGACTTATTTTTCTTCAAACAATTATTCATTCGAGAGAAAGTGGTCTACAGAATAATAATTTTGTTGGTATTCAGTAAGGTTGTAAATTTAATGCAGTAAAATACCTTAAAAAAAATGCAATTATTATTGTAGTTTTTAAATGCGCTGAAAATCACAATTTTAAAAAGTGTGTACTTCGCTTGTCGGGATGTTCTTCGCACGTCGGGTGGGATACTCTTGACGGGTTTGTGGAATTTTAAACAAACGATAAATAAAACGATTCTGAACAAAGCTTTTACTAATACACAACAATAACAATTAAAAGATTTGAAGAATTAAACATAAATATTGAATTAACAAAATTATTTTATTGCTTACAACATTTACGAAAAACGAAAATTGATTTTCATATATTCACGTACACCTTATGAATACTCCACAAATAATTTCAAACTTCAATAAAATATAAGCATCATATTAAAATAAAATGAATTAATACAGCTCTAATTGTCGTAAATCAAAATGTATGCACTGTAACATATTTTTAACTAATGTTTGTCAATCATGGTTAAAAAAAAAAAAAAATGCAAAATATTCGAATTATCGGGTTTGATTTGAACTCGGTAACGTCGCGTGAAAAGGGTAATATGTCGTCCCATTGCACCACACTAACATGGTTGAACATTGGATTGAAATCGAAGGTATTTTGTATAAAAACTGAAAATAATATAATATTTAAACTAATATAATAAGTAAAATATACGAAATCAAAATAATATTTAATGAAATCGAAGAAAAACATATATATCAAAGCCAAATTGTAGGTAAGATCCTTTTCAAGTATTATGTCAAAAAGGAAATAACGAACTAGTCGAACAAATTTTAAAAGTAGTTGTAAATAACTATTGCAATAATAATAATTGTAATATATAGGTATGTCTAAAAGGGGGTAATAAACCAATAACGAAATAATTTTATGGTAAAGATGACAGATATGCAATACCTAATAATAAGAATAATATAATTCATAATAATAATGATTAAACACATTTTTTTTCTTTTTGCCATTTTCGAGCAATAGTCAATTTAATAAATACATTACCGAAAAGAGCAGACAAACCAACTAATAACTATGCATTCTTTTTTTTTTTTTTTTTTTGTTAAATATGTAATTATAATATGAATATTTTTTGACGTGAATATTATTAACATATTGTTATTTGTTTTACATTCGCATAATATAACTTTCTACCATGTAAAATGTACAATTACTGATATTCCAAGAAATAATTTAGTAATCGTAATATGAATAGTAAAAAAATAATTTTGTGACCATTTTTTACTACTTTTTTTATATCCATAGTCACGTGCACACGCCAGGGCCTGATTTAAGGAAATAGATGCCCTGTGCATTATTCACACTGAAGGCGCTTTTTAGCTAAAAATGTTGGTAAAAAAAAAAAAAAAGTTACTAGTTTTCAGTAAATGGTTTTTATTGTTTTTAAACATTATAACCTGTGACAATGCGATTGAACTATGAGGAGGAACACCGATAGCTATAAACGTTGGAAATGTTTGTTAACAGAGAAATTCGGACCGTCTGTTTACTAAACGGCGTACGTATAGTAAACGTTTGCGAACATATTAATTGCCGTGATTCAGCGTTTGGTCCGTTTAACCGCAGTTGGGTTTGTTTGTACTCCGCCGTCATCTAATTTCCAATTGTTATTAAATTTAAATATTTACTCAATTGCTTATTATTTTATTCAATGATCTCGTAGTATTAGTATTGGGCATTAAATTCTCAGTCCCACTAGAAAATAATTTCTATTTTTTTTTCTGGCGGAGAAGTATGGACAGGTAATGGACAGGGCCTTACAAATCTGTACTTTTATGAATTAAACGACCAGAAAAAAAAAAAAAAAATCAAACAAACAGTATAACAGTATTTTGTTGAAAATATTTTCGAAATATTCTTTGTTCCCGGGAACGTTCCTCGGGGAATATTTCTAATGGCACATCATACGCGTGTCCCGTCTCGATTGTAACTTTTCACCACCGTGCGGCGGCGAGAAAATAACGTGACAGTTTCGCGTGCACTGTGTGTCCGCCCTGAGTACCGATTTCGACGACACACGCGCCTCGTGCACAATATGAAATCGCTTCAAAACGTGTGCGCGGTTTTCGATCGAATAATCGTCACTTGAAAATCACGTCCACAGCGATCACTAGGGCTGGGATTTTTTAATGCCCTTAAAAATCGCTAAAAATCCTCTGAAAAAAAAAAAAATGCAAAAATGACTTAAAAAACTTAAAAAATGCACTAAAAAAAATGTCTTTAAAATTTATTTTATAATAACTTAAAATTGCAAATCCGATTTCAAAAAGTTACTGATCCAAACTTTTGGACAAGTATTTCCATACAAAAAGTTGTAAACAGAAAAAAAAATAAATATCATTGTAAAAACACTAACTTCTTCGCTTCGTTCAGAATCTAAAAAATGACTGGTGTGAGGTATTGTCAGGCGTCTGTATCGATTTTAATGTTCTAGGCTTCTGGCATATCGCTATACTGGAAGGCAAGATAAGAATTTATATGAATATTATGTATAAGAATAATTATTGTGGATAAGATAATATTATTTCATCTATTGTTAGCGTATAAAATAAATCGCATATTATAAGTAAATAATAAAATTTCGAATTCGAATTTTAGTCCAAAAATGACCTAAACACCAATAAAATGCCCTAAAAAAATGAGAAAAAAATGATCTTGAAATCAAAAATTGCCGAAAAATGCAAAATAAAAAAATGTTTATTCTAAGAACAATGCAAAGTGCATCGAAATCCCAGCCCTAATGATCACCGGAAACCCGGGTTGATCCGAGCCGAGTATTTAACGAAACGAAATGTTTTCCCGGTTTGGCCTTGAGCTGAATACTTGCGACGATCGCGACAGTCAGATTTATCCGAGAGTGGGGTACGACGGCTTTACACTGTAGGTATATTAATATGTATACCGACAGACAGGTAAACGTTGAATTGGTGGGGGAAAAAAATGGTACAATATAAATTATTATATATAATAATAAATGAAACGCGTGAACAAAAAGGAAAAGGGAAAATACATTTTGAATGGAAAACGTAACGCATTTTGTACATTACGAAACCTGTGAATGGGGTGAATGCCAATGCAGCACAGCTAAATGTATTAAGAAACCGCTCGAGTCGTTCTGTAAAAAATAAAACTGTGACGTTAAATCGAAATTAACCGATAATAAATATTTATAGGCACACCCAAAAATGCGATTTAAATATACAATATATATATATATATAAGGATCGGTACATTATTACGAACGTTTTAACCATTTTAACAACACAATTGCGAACGTTTTGTGGTGGATCGAAGGAAAAAATATTTTATACCTCGAAATGTAACGATTGCAAATTATTTTTCATGCGACGTTGTCAAATTGTACAACAGCTCTAACATGATGAATTTATAACTGATGAAAACAATTAACTGGCAGTGTACAGACTAACCAGGCTGTGGGTGGTTGCCTTTGTATTCTAGTTTTCTCCTTATTTGTTATCTTTACTGGCAATGTTAAATTATGTAAGATTTATTGGTATAGATAAATATAAATTATCAAACCAAAAGGAGTCCACGTTGCACAGCAAGTTGAGAGAAGTATGTAGATTGGGCTGAGCAAAGTGACGATGGTGAAGAGCGCAGCGACAAGTGCTAAAATGCGTAGCAAATGTTGACAGTCATCACTGGGGAAATATTATTAATAATACATTTTTGAGCGACCAAACTGCGGTTCTTTCCGTAAACTCGTAAGATTTTCATCTTATCGTAAGATACAAAACATTTTTACACAAATAAAAACAATTTTAATAAGAATTTTTGTTTTTCGATAAGTATAATATTTCATTAAATTACAATTCATGAAAAAATAAATAAATAAATAAGAAATAAAAATATAGTGTTTTGATACAATATTTAATTATACATTTTTTAGACTCCGAGTGGAGTGAAGGAGTTTATGATTTTACAATGATGTTTATTTTATTTTCGTTATTTTTTTATTGAAACACTTTTTCGCATACAGAAGTACTTGTCCAAAAGTTTCGATCAGTAACTCTATAGATCCAAAACCTCACTTAGATGGTACTTTAGAGAAACATTCTGTCGAAGAATTGACAAAAAACGGTAAAATATGCTATTACCCGAATTTTCATAAAATTTTTAATTATTTTTTTTAACATTACTTCCAAAAATAATAAAACCAGAAATGTAAAGAACATAAAATTCAATTCTTCAAAACTGATAGTTATTATTTTGTATTAGTTGAACGTCCGCTCAGAATCGTTTTATTGAAGAAATTATTTATCTTTTCTTTGAAATTCAACACACCCGTCAAGAGCTGCCCACCCGAGTGCAAAGAACACCCTAAGGTGCGGAGTACACACTTTTTTTCATTTCAGCTCTTCCATATATTTTATTAATATATTAAACTTCTTACGAATCTCTTTCGCTGGCCAACCATGGTGTATACGATTTTATTCTCGATCTAACACATTGTTACGAACAAAAATATATAAGAAACTCGCCCAAACACATTGTTTTTTTATTTTATTCTGAAACAATTTAATTTACTCGAATGCATTACGCGCTGTTAAATATCGATACAGCAACGTCGCATGAAAATTACAGGTAAAAAAGTTTGCAATCGTGTTACTCGAAAAGGTGCTGTCAATAAGGATAGTTCGCAATCGTGTTGCAACCATAATATTATATGGAAACATTGACCCACGCATTCGAAATGATTATCATGACGCTTTTAATTGACAGAAATTCGGGGTTTTTTGTTTTGCGCTAATTATAAAAGAGAAAACGTTTTTCCCATTAAAAAGGATATTACCATAATTATGACTTATTTGACAAAATCATTAAAATATTGTTCATAAATTTTAAATAAATCGTAGTAAATAAATGAATGGACTTTTATCAAAGTTATATGTTTTTCTAAAAATCAGAGTGGCTATTTTGAATGTTTTCTAAAATTATAGTATAAAATTTAGATCTTAAAAAAAAAAAAAATAAGTCGTTATTGCTATTATAGTGTGATTCTATAGTAATGATTTTCAAAAAAAAAAAAAAAAGTTAAAAATTATCAATAGCACAAATGTTTTTGCATTTGTCAAATCGTGCTAAAGACTACTAGGTACTAGATACCATATATACAGCTAAGTATAATATTATAATATCGAGTTTGCAAAAAATTCAAAACGCATCAAAGGTATTTACTAAAATTTAAAAGCTATTTTTCAATTGTACCATTATCGTTTTCTGTTAAAACAGTAATTAATTCAAATTGAACCAGTCAATAATTAAGTATGCGGTTTTGTATTTTTATAGGTTTATCATAAAATTACAATTCAACAATGATTCCAATAAAGTTAAACGATTCAAATTGATGAACTGGATATACGGTAACGTTGAATTAATTATGCGTTAAAAATATGTTTAATGAATTAATCTATCATTTCGTAAAATTAGAAATTCAATTATTGATAGATTTATGTTAAATTAACGATTTTTATACTGTTTTAATTAAAAAAGAAAAAAAAAAAACGGTTTATTAAATATATAGCTTACACTTTATATAATGAATAACAACTACTTGCAGAATTGTTAAAGGTGTATTGTGTTGGATGATAATAATTTCAAAGCATATTTTATGATACAATTAATTATTATTATAATCCGCTTGCGTGCACGAAAAGTTTCCAAGCAATTGAAAAATAGTTACACCCACACAGCGTCGTGGCTTAAAGTTTAAACCGCATTGTCAGCGTGGTTTATAAAATTCGATTATACGGAAACGAGTTGTACGATACAAGTGTAAACCTTACAGAAATAATAATATATTGAGGGGCAAGGGCGGCAATAGTGAGCTATGTCGGTCGTGGGCGAAATCAAATACTCGAACATAATAATTATTGACAGAGACATATCAACGCATATCGGTTAGGAGTGCGCATCCACCACATTGCTTTTTGTATTTTACATGCAAAGTTACTCCAAGTTCGTAGCACTTCGTTAATTATATGTTTGATGATCCGGTGTTTAAGATTATTACATACAGCCGTGTCTCGACCATAGTAGCTAACTACGCGATAGATTATGAAAGGGGTCGTTATCACAAAGTTGCTGAAATTTCTGCATATTTTTTTTTTTGGTTTTCGTCTTGCGTTTGATTTACACTGTTTCTTTTCCGACCATGCAGACTACGTTTTACAGTTTCTATATTTATCACCCCCGATGGTAAATATTAGCGTGGCACCTTTTACCGAAATTCCTGTAATTGCATATTTTGCCGTTTTTTGTCAACTTTTCGACAGATTTTCATCATTTTTGAAAAAAAGCAATGAAAAATTTGAAAAATTACACCTTTAAAATACCATCTGAGTGTTATTTTGGATGTGTAGAGTTACTGATCGGAACTTTTATAGACAAGTATTTCTATACGAAATAGTTCTTTACTTACCTCAAAATTGATAAAATAATTTTGAGAATTATGTGAGGTATGTGCATGAGACTATTTTTTATATTTAGTCTAAGTTTTAATATTCTATCTCTATTAATTTTGAAGTGACACACACATACTCATATACACAGAAACTAAAATTAACATCTTTGTACAAACAATAGCTTATTCCCTACCACTCAGAATCTAAATATTTTGAAATTAAGTAAAAATAATTAATTTGTTACATTTTTTACGTTCTTGAAATCAATGATTAGGTTTGATAGTAAAATATGAAATAATTCACTTTCATTCCATTTAAATCGTATTGTGAACTTTAATGCAGTCTTTTTCAATAAAAGTCCATAAAAATGTATACTAAGGTATGTATACGTCTTTTATATCATTCTAAATATTGTATTTTATTAATGATAATTCACTAAAAAATATTTTCTAAATTTTAGTGCACTTATGAAAAATAACAGTTTCAATCTCATTAAAATATATATTATATTATATCAATTTATGACAACAAACTTAAGACTTATGACTTAATTATCATATGCATTGTAACTATGCAAATCAAAAGCTATAATTATTATTTCTTTTTATTAGAATACATTTTAAATTATGATCAAATATTGAAATCTTTACTAAAAAGTTAATACTTTAAGCAAAATTTATTAAAAAACAACTTTAAAACCGAATTTGATTTTGAAGAAAGTGAAGCGTATTTGTTTAAGACATCACAATAATGGTCGTCATCATATATTTTGTCAGTTTATTTAAAATTTAGTAAAAAATTAATTATTAAATGAATGTACGAGAAAAATAAGTGATACATTTTTAATCTCCATTTTTTTTCTATAATCCGATAACATTATTGACAAAACCTACACTTTTATGACTATAAACGTGTTTAGGTGATCTGATTTTCAGTAAACAGTTTATATATTCAGTAACCATTCTCATAGTATGTTTGATAACAGCAAATCATTTTCTAAAAATCAGCTCGTCGAAATATGCCTTATTTATACTCTCCCACCACAAATTGGAAGACAGGCTATTAGAATTTTATCCGTTAGATAGAAAAAAGTTCTTTCTAGCCACTTCATCGAAAATTATACTTAACGCGTGACAAAGAAGTTATTGCTTTATACAATTTTGTATTTAATCGAAATTAACATTTGTTACTACGTTACATGATAGCCTGGAACATAATACTTTTTTCATTAATATTGAATGAACCATTTATATTGTAAAAAGAAAAAAATGCGCGTGTGTGCGCGTGTGTGTGTGATTATTTTTCATATTTGTATTTTATATTTTAAGTATGTAGTCAGGAAACAAAATGTAAACAACACGGATTAATAGATCGTCTTGTTGCAGTTGAAAAATAAATAAAATTCATTTTACGGCGGATTCGACATCAACGCGGTACCTTTTACAGTTACTACAAAAAAGCAGTAACTGTGAAAAATGCATTACCATCGTCTCGTCGAGTAAATTCACTAGTACACGTCAGAAAAATGTTGTTATACATTAAATTAAAAGTTTAAAGGGGCATTTATTTCTCACCTATCATTTTTCGTAGGCAGGCACTCGAAATTTCTTTTCCGACACTTTTTCGTTCACCTCCCCTCCCCCCCCCCGCCCATCGGTTAAACGAGTCAAAGCCCGTGTTAATAATAAAAACAAGTGATTTATGTTCACGTTCAACCACGGAATATTGATATTTTGGCAGATATTGAAATCTACAGACATTTTACCATGTCATAAATTCATGCTTGACATTTGGACATATTAAAAAAAAAAAAAAAAAAAAATGCTTTTTTTTAAAAAAATGAAATTACATAAATATTTTACCGCTAAACCTTCGCCCGAAAAAAAAAAAAAGGTATGACGGGTTTTCTGTTGCCAGCTGTACGGCATTTTCAACTGTATACAACACGTATACGAATGGTGCAAAAATTATGCTAATTAAAAACGTAATGTATCGAAAACAATAATTATTATGATATTAGTTTTTTTATGACGTGTAGTTTTTGTAGTGAAATTTCTTTGCGGAAAATAAACACGATAAATATATTGGTTTTTCGTCACGTTGAAATTATAAATAGTCCTGAATTTGCTATTTCGTATGATATGAGGGACTTGTAGCTGTATAATTTTCATATTTTTTGTCTATGAAGAACGAAAAATCTATTTCATATACTAGTCAGTCGATACTTTCGAGTTATTTTATTTTTTATTTAAAATATTTTTATTTTTTTTTTTTTTTTATATTTTGATAATTTATTTAAGAATTGCATAGAAATTATTTTTTGGGTATATAAATTATTTTTTTCTAAAGTTTATTCCATAAATCAAAAATTGAAAACAAAAACACAAATTTACAGATATGAAAAAATAAATAAAATGAAAGTGTAATACATAAATAAAACAGTTTTTATATATATATATATTTAGATTTCTTGAATTTTTCCTATTTAAAAAATATGTATTCATACAATAATTATTATCGTTTAGGTGTTGAAAATGCAATATATTCAGATTCTTAATGCAACAAATTTACTTTATTTACGAGTACACTATATTAATTATTGAATTCATTAATTACCTATCGGAATGTAAGATTTTATAAAAAATATTAAAAAAAACTATTCCTCAAAATTAAATTCATTATCTTCTTTTACATTTAATGTTTTTTATACATACTCAATAGATTTAAATGTAATTTTAGATTCTGAACGAAGTGAAGAAGCTAGTGTTTTTACAATGATGATTATTTTTTTTTTCTGTGTACAACTTTTCGTATAGAAATACTTGTCCAAAAGTTTCGATCAATAACTTTTTGAAACCCGATTCGCCTTTAGATTGTACTTTAAAGAAGTCATTTTTTGAATTTCTCAATTCTTAAATTTTTTTTGTTTGGAAAAAACTACCCAAAATTTGACAAAAACGATTCGAAAACCATAATTTTTTGATCAGAATTTTATGAAAATGTAAACATAGATAGAAAATCCTATAAAAAAGATTTTGGCGCAAGAAAAATTTGAAAATGTGAAAAAAAATTTTTCTAACATTTTTTTTTTTATGTTATTAACTTCTCTCGTTCAGAATCGTTTTATTGAAGAAATGATTT
>JAIPRM010013726.1:0-11222 GCA_025469315.1 Stegophylla sp. TES_Ste_2020
ATCAAAAAATGATGGTTTTCGAGTCGTTTTTGTCAAATTTTGGGTAGTTTTTTCCAAAAAAACATTGGAAGAATTGAGAAATTCAAAAAATGACCTCTTTAAAGTACAATCTAGAGGCGAATCGGGTTTCAAAAAGTTATTGATCGAAACTTTTGGACATGTATTTCTATACGAAAAGTTGTACACAAAAAAAAAAAAAAAAAGAAAAAGAAAAAAAACATCATTGTAAAAACACTAGCTTCTTCACTTCATTCAGAATCTAAAATAAAATATGAAGAATTTTCAATATATTTTAAGATTATTAAAAATAGTTTTAGACAGAGTGAAAAAACACACGTTTTAGATATTATATTCTGCTTAAAACTTTTGTTTTAAACACATAATGTTCAAGTTGCACACAAGTTATCTGTTTTGAATATTGTAATCGATTATTTTCGTTGACTAACAATTTTGTCGCTAACAAAATACGTCCGTTTCCCAATATGTCGTGCGCTGACTCTTTTCGGCTAATATTAAAACAAATGTTGTCATGTCACGTTATACTGCACGTAACTATGGTCGGAATATCATTTCGGCCAAAATTATCGTTTTTACATTAACGTCATCATATTATCCGATCGTATCCGATAAGTTCACTTGCGGTAATTGGAAATTTTTCAAAACAATTTCAAACCGTACGCACGCCAAAGAATATTATCATAATATTGTGTGTACCTATATAGGAAATTAAGCACGGTAGATTTACCGCCTCGAATGTATCGGAAACAACGTCGGTGAACGTGTTTTTTTCCGAGCGATTTCGGACGAACGCGTCCCATCGAACACATACGGTAAACGAGATACGCAACGCCTACGGGAATATATGCGTAGCCAAAAGGGCTAAAAAACAACCCTCTCCTCCCCCCCCCCTCTTTTGACAACACTTAATGTGAAAAATAAATTACATTTTATTGCTACATTTATTACAGGGGAATTTCGAACGTTTTTCGATATCGATATAAAATAATATTATCTGTATAATAGTAGTCGAACTTAAAATTAGCTATATTATTATTTTTGGCAGTTATAATATATTATTGTTCTAAAATCGAATGAAAAATAATAAGTGAAAAAAAAAAATGTCAATAAATCAAAAATAGCATGAACTATAGCTCTGAATCGGTTAAGACAAAACCGAAACGAGCACCAGAAAAGAACGATGAAGGTTTCAATATTTGTGTTTGGCAGTAGCAGAAAAGGACGAAATTAAAAAAGCATTTTTAAACAGCACGGAGTTTTAAACGCACTGTTCTTTATTTATTTATTTAATACCAATTCTTATATTTGTTCAAATATTTTCAAATGACATTTTGTGGGATTTTCTACCCTTTTCATTTTTGTCGGTTCTTCATTTTGGCTGATCTAATGACAAAATGACGAGAAATTCAAGCCTCAGTTATTGCACAAAAACAGATAATATGTATTATATTTACACGTGTTATTATTATATTAGGTAATATGTGTACTAAACTACTGATGGGTAAAAAAGGAAAATTAATCCGATTTGTTAGTGCCTTTGAGCGGACTATACGAGTGTGAGCAGTCAGCCAGAGCCTGATTTAGTCGAGGCCTCCAATTCTCACATGTTATTCATCTAATTTATTTATTATTAAGTTTTTTTTGTAGACTATTGTCGTATTTTAACATAAAAATTTGATGATACAAACAGTCGAGGGCGTCCATTTTTATTTACAAAACACTTTTTTTGTTACAAATTAATTCACGAATTTGAAAAAATGTAAATCACTTAAAGTGAAAAAAAAAAGAAAGCGTTCAGTTATATGACGTGTTCATTAGCAATAAGAAAAAGATAGATAATTTAATTCGTAAGAGCCTTTTTCTTAATAAAAAAATGTTTCAATTCCAAAAGTTAAAAACGTCCTAGTTTAGCAATAAGACAAAGTGTGATCCTCAATACTAACTTACATAATAGGTACATGACAAACGTATTAACAACTTAATTGTAAAACGTAATTTTACAATATTATGTAAAAAAGGTAAGAAGAATAGGCATATATAAAAAAAAAAAAAATCAGTTTATAGTTATACAATATATTATATTATTATTTTTATAAAAAATTTAATTTTTTTATATTTTTAATTTTAATTTTATCGATTCAAACTCACATATTTGGCTTTATATGTTGAATCTGATGATGATTTTTTTAAATCAAAACCGTTCATTAATAAAATTCCAAAAATACTCCAGGCAACGTTTTACTTTATTCATTTGCATGTATTTGTATAAACAATATACGAGTATATCATAAAATTATATACCTATTCATTTTTGTTTTAAATTTTTTATTCTTCTATGTCTTCTACTAAGAATTACTCTTTGGAATTTTTATTTTACTTTATAACTATAAACAATTCCTAGAATAGTGTACCTAGCAGTAAATGCTCCTACTCAAAACTCAAACAAGTTAAAACACGTTTTGAGATAGTGTTTATCACAAAATTGATAGGAAAAATAAGAAAATTCTACGGTACTTCCATGTTAAACGTGAAATAACAAAACAATATTATTTTTTTGGCGATATCATTGGTGAGTTTGCAAAAGAAATTTTTCAAAAAAAAAAAAAAAAATGGATGTGATAAAGAGCATAATAAAATATTTATATATTCACATTATTTGAATAATATTATGTATGAGGTAATTTAAATTTATTATGTGTCCCCTCTCATTCATATCAAAGATCCCAAAATATGAATTTCAGAACTATAGCAGAGCTGTATACACTAAGAACGGGAGGGGGGATGCAAGTACAGGTGGTCACGCGGGGACGAAATTTTCACACGGCGATAGGAGATACATCAGGAGAAAAATAATTTCACTCTAAAACTATGGTACTTTAGGGGAGGGGGGGGCCTATGACAAGAAGATACGGTTGTTACGCTAAAACGGGGTCTGTAAAACGGGAAAGTATTTGACGATTACAAAAATAAAAATGCCTGCACTCCCGCGCGAGTCGGCGTTAATTAATTTCATTAAAAACGGCGGGCGGGCGAAATGTCTCGTGGAATTCGGGTAGAACGATCGTCGATACGCAGCACGTGATCCGCAGCAGCTCATTTACATCGCAGACCACAATACACGCGTGTTGTATGTATAGAGTGCAGCAGGCTAATGCAAATCCACGAGGCAATAAATCAAAGCCGCTTCGCGAACCCATTTCCCCGCGGCAGGCACGGGTCTTGTACATATTTGTTTTCCAAAATAATCGCACACGCGTACGGCGGCGCGACGTGTTAATAAAACGTATTGGTTTGACGATAATACAAAATACAATACACACGAGCACTGAAATCGCTACGAAAAGAATAAATAAAAACGATCCGCCGCCGTGTGTATGGTTTATTTTGTTTTTGTTTTATTATTATTTTTTTTTTTCTTTTTTTCTACGTCACACGCAATGACTCGATGATGATAAAACAAAAGCAAACACAAACTTCTCTGTACTACATGCTCGGAATCCCGAACGACCGTATTTCAAAAGCAATAAAGATCAGATTATAACACGACGGTGTGCGCGCCGCAGAGAGCTCATAACTTATCCCCGGTCCTCGTAACAGCGGAATATTATAATAATTATTATCGTATAGCTAAAAAAAAAAGAAAAAAATATAAATTTACAATAATATCGTCATTTAACGAATTCGTTGTACAAAACACAAAAAATATAATATAGGGTTGGAAATAAATAGAACATATTGTACTTTTAGCGAAAACGCCTTTTTTTTTAAAATTATTTTTGTTTTATTTTGTTATTTCGCAAAAATATATATTCCATAACAGAGATACACGTTTCCAAATCAAACGAAATTATTTTGCACGCTGTTTGTGCCCTCTCAATAAACACTTGTTGCTTATGTTGAACTTTTATTAAAATCAAATTAAAAGTATAATTTCTACAAACAAAAACAAACTTCGTTTGAATCGAAATGTTTTACTTATATATATATATATTCTGATTGCAGAACATTAATCGTTACTCATAAGCGAGAATATATATTTTTGTCTTTAAATTTGTAATATTTTTTTTCTTTTAGATATCGTTTAACTGAATATGTTGCAATAACTGTAAAACGCCTCTATTAATTAATAATAATATGTGATATTGAAAAACATCGGCATTTTTTAATAATTGGAGCCGATTATAAACAATTTTACAACTACATTAAATAATAGCCAGATAAAAGTTCTCGCGTCTGTATGTTAATTTGTTGTGATACAAAATAATAGTGTGTTAAAAAAAAAATCGTAACAAACTTTTTAGGTTAGTTCACGTGTTTGTTTTAAGTTGTGTTGGGTCATATTGATTAAAGCGTCGTGCCATCCGATGGGAAATCTTCAAGTTAAAACCCCACGCGTACGTGAATAATAATGCAATCTATTTCACTGATACGCATTAAACACACAGAACATAAAGAAATAGTAAACGTCATTTTGGAGACGACCATTTATATTTTCCCCTCGACTTAGCAAGTTTCCGGAAACTTACTTTTCAACGTAAACAATCGTTGCCCTTAAACCAGAAAAATCTCTACTAGGACTCATTCAAATCTTCAGTCAATCGAAATATTTTAGATTTCGAAAAAAACAACAAAAAATCTATTTTTTTCAACACAATTGTATAATATATTTTTCATTTTTTAAATGTTGATAAAATCCGAAAATAATGTCAGATTTGATTTTTTTTTTAATATATATATATATATATATAATCAAGCAATGGTCGAGAAAATTTTAATTTGCAAAATTTATCTATGAGAGTATTATGACACGTATGATGAGCGCATATTTTCTTTATTTATTATAGAGTGTTGTAGCGCCATTTTACGGAAACTAATATCCACATAAATTTCCAGTAAACAATATTATATAAAACAAAAGCAATTTAAACAATTCATAATGAAATTGTATGAAATATATTTCACATTACGTATACAGTTTATTTATTTATTTTTGTAATATTGTTGTTAATAAATTATAGCATAACAAACTTTTGTGATTATCATTTGAAAAAAAAAGAAACACTTAATTGCATCTTGAATTATTCAAAATTTAAAACAAATATTTACATTACTTACACAATAATAGAACAAAAATATGTAAAACGTACCTCAAAGCTTGTAAAAAAAAATAAATAAATAATTTTCGTCATTTTTACCATATAAAACTTAACGAACATCTTGGAAATAAAATATTGTAGTTCATACAATAACCATCAAAAAGTCTACTTCTGTAGTAGTATTTCCTTGTACGGTTTGATTTGTAAAAATAAAAAACCGTTTCTTCGATAGTAATCTATGATAATATTTCGATAAACATAAATAAAACTAAGTGTCGCAAGTCGCTGACACACGTCATTGATTCATGTGCTGCAACACCAAGCCGACCTATAGAACGAGTGGAATCGCGATCAAAATGGAACATCGTTTTACAAAAGACAATTCTGGACTGAGATATATTGTAATATTACAAAGAAATACGACGCGGTTTCATCGAGACAATTTGATTCGAGTATCGCGACGCATGTCACTTATTTGTAAGGTAAGTTTTTAAAATACAATCGGCATAAAACTGCTTTCAAAATAAGTTAAAATTATGCAGGAGAATATTATTTTAAAATATGAAACACTCAGTCTCTCAGTCGGTATTCGGTTTATGTTTCTTTTTTTTACTATTTTATGCATACAATAAAATAAAAGTAAAAAGAAATTCTGGAACTGTTGATAGTTTGAACTGATATTATTGATTTAAAAAACACGGGTAAACGAAAAAAAAAAAACGCACTACTATTATTTTGAGAATATGCTATTCACATAGCTTTTATTTTGAATGAAAATTTTTGACCACAACCAAGTAGTCATATTTTAATAAATTCATCCCTTGCATTGCGCTGTTGGTTGAAGAAAAAAAAAAACATATATGATTGTTATCCACATGGCCTCTGTATACAAGATGATTTTTTATGCATGCTCCCTCTCTTTTTTTGGCCGTAAAAATTCAAAAATGTGGATTTTTTTTTGGAATTTTCAAGCTACCATAAAAACTACGTTTTCCATACTTCATTTTTTTCATGTCCTGTGGCAATACTTTTTTTCAAATAGCAACTCGCCATTTTAACTGAGGAATTTTATTCAGGTTTTTTTTTTGTGGATTTTGATGTATTGAAATCAAAATTCGAATGAGTAGCTTTTAAATTATTCAAATTGAATTATTACGTGAAATAATTTCTTGGTCAAATATTTAGTTACCAACGAAGTATGAATTATAAATTTACAATATAATTCAAAAACTAATTGTTTAAATTTTGATTTAAATAAATTTACAAATAAATTACCCAAATTTCAAAGTTAAAATAAGGGGTTGGAATTTAAAAATAAAAAGTATCACCACAAGATATTTTTATGATGACACGAGAATAATGAGTTATGGAAAACATTACATTTATAGTAACTCTAACATACCGAAAAAAAAAAATCAAAATTTTTGCATTTTTATGGCCAAAAAAGAGACGAAGCACGCTCATTAAAAAAATCAACCTGTAGAATAGAAATTTATATAGTTCGTATATAAAAGTAGTGGGTACCATCCTATTTATTTGAGGTTAGTGCGTGTTTTAAGAATAAAACGTGATAATAATTTTAAAAAATATATACCTTATGTGTGTAATAATTGATATATTATTATTATTATTGATTTATATTTTTTTATTAAATTATTGAATGAGAACTGAGGATGAAGTAACATATAAGTATGTTTTATTTATTTATTTATACTGCGTTTCGATCGCAGCGAGAAAAATGTATTGTACAAGTATTGAGTATTTTTTTAAGAATACAAAAAAATGTTGATATACCTACATTTTATGAAACATGGCGTATACTCAAAACATTATTTACCAATATACATCCCTGTGTATATTATGGTATACGTTTTTCTTTTTAAATATAAAATCCGGCGGCGGCGGCGCAGTTTGAAAACAGTGCGAAAAATGCGTTTCGGCGAAACTCGCGTGAAATATTAAACTTGCTGTCGATATTTTTACACTCGTTTCCAAAAATATTATCGCGACATTTATGGGATTAAGTTGCCAAAAATAAGTATCGACGTGAACGAACGTCGTATAGTCACGTTCGCGGTACACGCATCGTACACGCGCACCGAGAGCAAACGTTTCCCGCGACCGCGAGTGTGTGGGGGAAAAGTTGTTGACTCTTTATTTATATTTTATAGAACAATAAAAATCCGCCGATAGTGCAAGTTTATACGTTTTATGTACGTTTAAGTGTTATTTTGTGAAAATATTCGTACGAAACGATACCAATACGCTCACGTCTCATCGTCGCAATAACTTTTTGTTAGGGTTCGTACTGTATTTTGTTTTTGTGTGTTTGTTTTTTTTTTTCTTTAAAAAAATTTTCGTAAAAAAGTACTTGTCCAAAATTATTGACCATCAATTTTTTGAACCCGAATTCGGTTAATGGTACTACAACCGGGAAGTTTTTCGATAGTTCGATTAGAATTTTCAATAGTTTTTTCAAAACTTGGGAAACTAGTCTAAATTTGACAGAAAAAAAAAAAACTCGGAAACCATAATTTTTTTATCTACATTTTTTGAAAATTCAAACATAGACAATAATATGAGAAACATTTTGGCGCAAGAAAATTTTGAAAATGTGAAAAAAAAAAATTATGGATATTTTTCTAGCACCTTTTTTCGTTTTCTTTATTTATCAGATAAAAGAAAAGTAAAGTAAAATATAGTTAAGTATAGACAAGAAAACCGAACATACTTCGCATCACGAATATTATTCGCTTTTCTGGTCAGATACTCTTGAAGAAATGATTTATCGGTTCTACAAAGATTCTACATACCCACCAAGAGTATCTGACTCGAAGAGTGAAGAATATCCGTGGTGCGAAGTATGTCGTCCGGCTTTCTTTTTACATTTTACATTTAAGTATAATTAAACATCATAAACAGCTTTTAATTTCTTTTGTGATTTGTAATGTAATTAATTTAAATATGCATAATTTTACTTCAATTAGGGCAATTTTTTAAGGGATATTTTGTCGTAGAACCGAAAATGCGATATTGTATTTTATTAAAATGTAATAATATGTAGAATAGATGTGAAATGAATGTGAATTAAAAACAATTTTTACTCAATATAAGTCAATGGTATAAACACTATAAACAGACGAAGTTCTGGGTATTCGATAAGGTAATAAAAACATTTTATACAAACTGATCCGTACAAGCGAATAACGAACGTTTCTTATGAGTAAATACTAGAGGCCGGATGAAAGAATCAATAAAAAAAAATACTGATTCTTATAGTTCTTATAAAATACAGATTTTACTCGGAATAAGGATAAAAAGATTAAACACGATGAGGGTATAAATGAGAAAAAGAACGGTAAAATAATCCTTAGGCCACAACAGATATTTTAAATACATCACTGTCTTTCAAACAATTATTACTGTTAAGACGAATAACGTTGTTAAGCGTTGTAGTAGACGAGTCCTGATATTTCTGATCATTTTTGAAAAACTCAAGTCGCGTAATCGTGACTAAACTTAAATTTAAGAGAATATACATATGTATATTCTCAATAATCATTAAATTACACATTTAAGCAGACACATTCTTCTCAAAAATAGAAATACAATAAACCCATTAAAATTTTACAATGTTTAACAGGTGCCCATTTGCAAATCCTATGTTCGTACTATATTTTGGGTTTAGAAATTCTAAGTGCAGATAGTTTTTTATACAATGGTTTTAAACACAACAATGCTCAGAAACGTTGCTTTCATAAAATCTATGATAATAATACAAGTTTTTGAACCTGTTGTGCAATAATTTTAAGCTACTGATTGTATTTTATAAAGGATTCAATTGTGACTGACAATCAGTACTCCTGTGCACGGGAAAAACCTAACCTTTAGAATACGGATCGATAATTTGGGGTCCACATACTCCTATAATGATTCTCGTCAGTTCGGGAAAAAATAATTAAGGAAGTTTTAAAGGTTTTTCAGTTTTATTCAGTCGGACATAACGTGTGTTCTACACATGATTTTACTCCTGTCGCAAATCAGTTTTAATTAGTTAAATTAACCGACCGCGGACGCGTGTTAGGCACAACATTTCGAACTAGTTCATTGTCAAAAATACTCTAATACTCGCTAGTTCTTCTAACTTTAATTAACTTTATGAAGTTACACTGTATCTTTCTCGTTCGTTCGCGTCCTTTTGCGTTTCTCACAATTCAAGAGTGATTACAAATGAAAAATGAAGCAATTAACGTCTGTGTGGCCACGCGAATACCGCCTTTTTAATTTAATAATATGTGTGGAACAAACTGTTCAATTATTATTATGTTTAACTATACTATTTATCATATAATAATTATTAGTTTTATTGTACCTTACTACCAAACTGTCGAGCAGATTGAAAACCAAATAATATTATAAAAAACCGTTGTTTGCCAATATATTGAAAAAGTAGCTACAATTCGGGAAAAATATTCTGGGATAAATATTTAACTATAAACAGACTCAAAACGGCAAAAATTTTGAGAGTTCTGTACATCCCTACTAATGTCTGTAAATTATACGATAACAACACATTTGTTTTAAAATTATTCTGTACGGCAAAAAAAAAATGGAAATATGTTTTTCCACAACGTCACACGAGAATACAATAATATTCTATTGAATTCTCTGAAAAATAACTCATTAATAGATAACGACTTATAATATTGAATATCATTGAAAATTATCTCTAGTTTATTTCGATTTAAGTTTAAGTCTGAGGGTACTGTCACTGAATACAGCCTCCCTCCTCATATTATTTCACTGTTATATAAATATTTTGTTCTTATTTTTATCCAATTTGCTTATTGTACATAATATTATGATACAGATTGTAAATTTTTCTATTTTAAATAAAAAAATGAAAAAACTTTAAATTCAAAATTATTAGAAACCTATAAAAGCGCTTGATAATTGTATCAACCGATTATTTACTGCAATATGGGAGCTTGAAAATATTGAAATGATCTCTTTTAGATTCTGAACGAAGTGAAGAAGCTAGTGTTTTTAAAATGATGTTTATTTTTTTTTTCTGTGCACAACTTTTCGTATAGAAATACTTGTCTAAAAGTTTCAATCAGTAAGTTTTTGAAACCGTATTTGCCTCTAGATTGTACTTTAAAGAGGTCATTTTTTGAATTTCTCAATTCTTCAATTTTTTTTTGAAAAAAACTACCCAAAATTTGACAAAAACGACTCGAAAACCATCATTTTTTGATCCGAACTATATGAAAATTTAAACACAGGTAGAAAATAATATAAGAAAGATTTTGGCGCAAGAAAATTTTGAAAATGTGAAAAAAAAATTTCTAACATTTTTTTTTTTCTCATTTATTTTTTATATTATTAACTTCGTTCGTGCAGAATCGTTTTATCGAAGAAATGATTTATCGTTTCATTAAAATTCAATACACCCGTCAGGAAAATCCCATCCGTCGTGCAAAGAACACCCATCGTGCGAAGTATGTCCGGCTTTTTTTTTTTCTCTTAGATTCTGAGTGAAAAAAAGGTATAAGTGACATTTTATTGACGACAATGTCAAAATGATTTTTTTTGTATTTGTAAACATTTTCAGTCTGCAGGATACATTTCGAACACGCCTGGACGCACACCGTGTGTGTGTGTGTGCAGGGACGATTCGGATGCTCGTCGAATGTGTACCATACGACGATGTTAACGAACTCGACGGCGGCAGTAGCGGCGGGTACGCGATGAAGTATGTGTACCCGGAGCGAAACACAGAGGGGAGGGGGAGGTGCGCAGCGAGCGATAGCGGCAAAACGTTTCGTCAATTGGATGTCACGACGCTGACGGATCGTGACGAGACTCAGTCATTTCGAGACGAGATACGTTTTGCGGGATTTCGCGAAAGAATTCCAATCCCGTCGCGAGCCTATAGTACAGGGGTGGCCAACACGAATATGCTCACGAGCCGCATGGACAGATAAAATTATGTTGAGAGCCAAAAATTTATTTTGAATCCATTTTTAGTTAATGTAATTGAAAACGGATGTCCGGTATCAATCATATTGCAATAGTTAAGGCACTTCACGGAATAGAACTGTTAAA